>JANSTS010008824.1:17381-28413 GCA_026546915.1 Sylvicola fuscatus | reverse complement strand
CCTGCAATACGGCTGATGGAAGATTTGTTTCAAGAATTTTTTTTACAAATCACTAGTTTTAACAAAATTTATTTGTGTAATCTTTGTTGCATACAATTAATTTTTTTTTTTTAATTATGCAATATATGTTATGTTTTAAAGCACAGTTAAAAGTGGTGTGACTCATAAATGTCGCTGTCGAACATGCGAAATCGGTAATTAATTGAATTCATTGGCCAGACAAAAGAATGCCAAACTTGTTGTGGGATGAAACTTGTCATGTTATTAAGGTGATTGAGTGAAATGCGGATCCTGTAAAGTGAAACCGAAGATAAGCGATGCAGCGTGAAAATGTTGAAGCCGCATTTCGACGATGCAGCTAATGCAAATATGCAAGTGATGCACGAAAATGCGGAGGTTGTGTCAATTATTCCATCTAATTGTGTATTTTGCACTCTGCGACAATCTAAAGAAAAATGTTTCTATTAAAAATGTTCGGTGCGGCTGGTAATGGTTTCAAATCATTCGCAAACTTTTATGTTCACTTTCTCACATGTGTAATTGTGTTTTGGTCGAGTATGCATAGCACAAATCTCCCCGTCACACATTGCATCGCCCACACAGCAACACGCATTGCATACTCCATTGTGTGGCTTTGTTTTTGGTTGCCTCCACGGAAATCCTATGGTAAATGTTTATGTCTTGGCATGGCATGGCGTCGCATCGCATAGCGTCGCATCTTTTCGCCACCGCACTTCAATTTCATTCTAAAAATATTTCATCCACAACATTTTAAGTCGCGCTATCTGCTGAATCTCAATTTATCATCTCTCATGATGCATTCACCATGTGGTGACGGAGAGTAGGAAATATCTTCTTTCGCATTAATAATAAAATTAAACAATTTTTCTCTGCTTCAATTCAGCGCATTGTTTTAAATTATGACAGTTCCACTTCCTGTTCACCTGCTCTGCTGAAGTTAAACAATGCTTAAAATAATTGAAACAGAATGAATTTCTAAAAGAAACATCAAAATTTACAGCCTCTCAAAAAGGTAACCTTTTTATCTTTGTAATAATTGGATAGTGCCATAAATTGGGCGGTTTCATAAGAATTATTCATCTGCAACATTGTCAGTTTGGTAATCAGTTTTGAGAATGTGTCGCCCAATAGTTATGTGAAAACATTTAAATGTGTCAAATATTTGAAAATCCTTGTGAAAAATCAATGTTACACGTGTGATGCTCGTATTTTTCGATTAAGATAAAAGCATGTCTTCAGACCGTATCCGTTATATCTAACAGCCAAACCTGCCTTGGGCCTAATGTTTGGGCTTATCTAAATTACCCCTTCATATAGCACTTTGGGTGGATAATTTTGAATGTGTGTAGGTTGGGTTTCATCGCTTGAAAAGGTTTTCATTTCAAACACACAATGTCATTTCTTCTCAACCGTCTGTAATTTAATTAGCTCATTATTTAATTAAAACAAACCACATCTACGGGTTTCTGTGTAAAATTGTTAAATGATTTAGCGATTCTTTTGCCATTAAAATGTTAAGACAAAGGGCCCTTGCTTGCACACATTTTTCACAATGAAGAAGATAATTGGATAAATAGTTGAACATTAAAAAATTCAAAATTTTTAAGAATCTAACATGCATTTTCTTGGATAATACAGTTTTTGTAAGTTCAACCATTAATTAGTAATGTTTCTAAGGTCATTACTTTGAATTGAGTAAGCACTTTTTTCAAAACGATGGCATCGCCGAAAAACTATAAAAAAACGTAAATACCTGTCTAAATTGGGAACAGCATATAATAGCTATTACTAAACCATCTATTATGTCAAGGCATCTTATTTGAATGTTTTCGTATATATGAAATTTCTTCTGTTTGTTTGTTTTATTTAGCGATCCGTTTTTCGTCTAGACACGACGAGGTGTAACTGAGATACCAAAAATAAAATGATTATGCGCATATAAATTAAGTGTTTTTGCATTTCATTATGTGCTTAACAAATATAGAAAAATATGATTGTGATCATTACTGCTGGACAGCATGTTTCACATTATGTCCCCGACTGAATCGAGCACTTCTTGGAAAAGAAATTCTATTTCGTGACTAAAGGAATTTTAACGATATTGTTCGTTTCTCGATTGGCGGACGACACATATACACTGAGATCAAAAATCATACTCCAGCGCCTCAATGTTAATGTCTTAATTTTCACAACTGTTTCTCTGCTTCCCATATCACATATGTTTATCCAACACACAACACAAAGCTATTTCCTTGAAAGCGGTTCGACATGACGCGACGCACCAGATGATCGTCATCTGCAGATTAAATATGCAAACAGTCATATCACATAATATGCGAAAATGTGTGAAGGCGTGTCCGTCGGCGGCCGTACAAGGTCTATGTCACGAACTGATGGCGCTTACATGCTCGAACATTTAACATGTGTACAAATATACTCAATAAACTGTAAATATTGGCTGGCAATAATGTTATTATGTTGACGCTGCTGTAAACGGTATGCAATGGAGGAGATATTATGAGCATAACTAACGATGATGGCTAATTGCGCGTTGAAGCATGGAAATGTGTCGAGTAATATTGCCATTTTGTGTTTGACTACCATTTGATTCCATCCATTATATTTGATTACTTTGAAAACAAAAGTAACAAAAAGTCGTATGTGTGCGCGATTTTTATCTGCTCATCATCTGCACACAATGTACGAGTAACACGGCAGTGCAGTGATTTCGTTGAAAGAGAAATTTATGTAGTTTTTTTCCTATCGACGCAACGTCAATTGTAATTTGGAAGCTTTTGAACAAATAAATTTTTCGCCATTTTATATAAACAAATAGGGAATTTAAATTTTCCATATCATTATTATGAAAGCTTTTTTCGATATGATTTATTTTCTGTCTTGAGTTATGGATTTTCACATCATAAATTAATAGTCCCGAAATTCCAGATGTGCACAAATATTATTGCTGAAACGCGCAATCAAAATAATGAATGTTATGATGGACAGATGAGAAAAAAATTTAAGTTAAATCAATATTTAAAGGAGAAAGTTTCATGGATGAGATTTTTCCACTAATTAACCGACTTAAAGTGACTCTGCCGTAGCGCGAGCATATGTCTCTGTGTTATTTTGCTTGCATGCGTATGAACATACTTCAATGACATAGAGAGACGCGATCATCAACGATATCCAGCAGCTTCCTGCAACATGAAAAAAACAAATTTTAAAAACGCCTTCGACATAAAATTTAACTAAATTAAATTAGTAATAAATTTGATGTCTACGACTGCAGCGGCACTCTAACATATAATCTACGAGACATTAATTGGTTGCATAAATTACTGTGCGAGAAAATGCCTCAGTCTGCATTTTTGTGCACAAAGAGGCGCGTCTTGGTCATTTGGAAATCCCATCTCATATATCTTGCTCAATTTACACTTACATACATTTTTACAATCCCACTAATGCTAAAGATTTAGATCAAATGTAGTAAAAAAGAAAAGCTCACTTTGGCAAAACGGCATCTAAATCTTTAGCATTTCATAACAAATTTTGTGCGGATAAGCTTTGGTAATTTGAATCCTCCTACTGGCAAAAGTGTACAATAAATTAGCAGTTACGTGAAACTATAAAAGTTTGCTAATATGAACAGTGGAGATGGGTATTTTCGCTGGAGTGAACAACACATTTTAACGAAATTTACAGAGTTTTAATAAGCATAGAATTTAATTGACGATCCACTTTAATTAGCTACTTTTATGTGGCGCTTTTACTATAAGGACCACTCACACCTTTCAAATTTAATATACGCTATAAAATAAAATTCACAAAAAAAAACTATTGTGCAATACAATACAACGATTACAAAATGCTTCGAAAAGACCATTTAGTTTGGTAGAATTGAAAGATATTGTTAGATTAGTCAAAATTAGTTACTTCAGTTTTTTTAATGCTGAATTAATAAAATTATTTAATATTTAACAAATTTAACAATTACAAGTAATATTATTATTAAGTGTATAGTTAAATTTGTAACCCAAACAACGTGTTCACTTATCACTTGCTTCCCGCCTCATTGAGTGTGATTTATAGACATTTTATCAATCATCACTTTCTGGTGGCCTTTGGGGCTTTCTGTGTTTACAAATGACTATAGTTTTCGCATAAACATTGAAATATCGCCTCAATCAGGTAAAACCATTTTTTCAGCTTCTCCAGCTGACATCAATTTTGCATCCCAATGATTAAAAATCTTTCGTTTATAAATTATAATCGCTTACTCATCGTTACACAATTGACACTGCCGGAGATATGCAGAAATAACAATCGTTTTGATAAGTTGCTAATTTGACGACATTTCGTTGGGGTGATGATAAGTCAAGACACCACTAGTGTGAATTTTTTGACACCATTAAAATTTATTGCTGAATAGTTTTAATCAATTAATTTATCAATAACCGCGCGGCTCTCTATAATAAACTTTTATTATGGAGAAATTTGTTTGGCGAATTGATGGCCTGTTAAAATTAGCGGCGTAATTAATGAGTGTACGCTTTTGAAAACTATATATGCATACTTTACATTGAATCAGATATCGACTCACATCAGCGTTAATTTGAACAATATCTGCGCGGATCAGCGACGTTGTTAAATTAGTCAATACTCATATCAAAAAAGTTCAATGGATTCCCTTATGTGGATATGATGGTATTATATGAGGCAATAATTAGCTGGCAAAATTTTAAACCAAATTTATGGCTGAGCTTTAGCATGTTACATAATTACATTGTATCTGACTTTTGCCATAAACAAAGGGGTCAATTGTTTGAAATTGATTCAAATTGATGCAATGTATGTCATCATTTTGGATATCACGAAATCCGATCTGATCTCTTTGATTGGAATTCAAATTCTAGACGTTGGTCGTTTTTCGTCGCATCGCAAGTGAAAGCTTATTATTATAAATCGTGAGTGACCCAATGCTGAAGATTTCTCTGTTTGATTTTTTGCGTTTTTTTGTTGTTGTTAATATTCTGTGTTTTTAAATAATCATTAGTTTATCTTTACAACTGAATCCAATGTACGATTGTAAAAATTAAATTTAATTAAAGCGTGAAAGTGCATAGGATTTTTGATATTACATATGAAGAGTAGAAGGTCCTCAACAGAGATTGTATCCAAAGTGCACGGTTTTTATTCGGAGCTTGGCATTTCTTTTTAAATTTCATATTATAACATATTATATGAAATTCTCGTATAAAGTTAGATAATAATATCATGTTGAAATTCTTTTCCTCAACTTTTAGATTGTTTGGTATAATTGATAATAATTCTCTTGCAATTTTTTAAAAATTATTTATAGGGTAGAAATACTTTAATGATATTAAATTTGAACGGCGAATCGAGAACATTATCTATACTCTTCATCGGCCAACAAATAATTATTTGCGTGACTGTGAGTCATCAGTCATCCCTTCTATTTACATCTCCTAATGCAAAGTAAATTTTGCATTTTAGAACGATAAGCAAATGACTGCTAAGCCAAGCTGAAAAATTCTATACCACCGAGTATCTACTATCATGCATATCATGCAAGTGCACTTAAAACTTTTATATTTCCATTGCTTTTCATCGCGTTCCTGCTACCCTTTATCATATAAAACAGAAAGGGTTCATCCGCAATAATAATTAAGTTCACATGTTATTATTAATATTGCATGCAGATTATATCAAATGGATAAATTTCAGATTACTGGAAAATCAATTCGAATGTGCATTCTATTTGATAAGCAGATTATTATACTGACTATAAAGTAGTTTTACAAAATACACAAATATATTTTTTTTACAATACGAGTACATTAAAAACGGGGTGCACTTGATGTGAACTAAGTTTGGCCACGTTTCTTTTATGAAAAATGCAATATTTACAAGAGAAATGATATTTTAAATTTTCTTGTGAATCAGATTTATTGAGTTGGATAGATTTATTCCTTTGAAAGTAAACGTTTTTAGTTCGAACAAAATATTCAGCAAAGTTCTTTACGATTTTCCAACTTTGTTTTATGTGTTCTTCCAAGTGAACATTATGTAAAATAATAATTTATTGAAATTGCATCAAACGTTTGGAATTTCGTAATTTTAAAAATTCTTTGCGAGTATAGTAAAACTAATAAATTCAGTTATTAAAAAGTTAATATTCTAATGCGTTTTTTTATTGCTTTACAGATGATCAAGATGATGGTCATGGTCGTGATTGTGTTTACAATGTGCTGGCTGCCCTTCAACATTCTAGTGGTAGCTTTTGAAATTCTTTGTTTTAATCACAAATTCCAATTAAGGTGTTTAAACTTTAATCAGCTCCTCATCAACGATGAACGCCTGAGTCGCTGGGAGCACTTGCCATATTTCTGGTTCGCATTCCACTGGCTTTCAATGTCGCACAGTTGCTACAACCCAATCATATACTGCTACATGAATGCCCGATTCCGTACCGGCTTTGTCCAGGTACTGCACCGTGTGCCCGGCATCCGTAGATGTTGCTGTGTTCGAAAGTGTGCACGTGGCGGCGGCAGCAGCATCGGGACTGGCCTCGCACTCACTGGTGAGATGACCAACAATTTTGGAAAATTGCGCCTAAAAAGGAAGACTAATATAAGAATTAGGTGCCACCTCTATTTTGCTCTCACTCATTTTTTTTAACTATTTCTATATTTTAAATTCATATTTCAAATATTTAACCATTTTGCGTCAATATAAGCCAGCAGCCGCATAATCTCAATATTGGTACAAACTTATTACGTTTTTTAAGTTTTATTTGATTGAAATATTAGGTTTATATATTTTGTTATATTGTTGTTTATGCCTTTTGTTTGCACACATATTCAAGGTAAGTCATGTCCTAAGTGATGCTTTTTAACTTACATTTCTCGCTTTATTTTCGAATTATTAATTTCTCAAATTTTATTTGGGCTTGCGCGACGAGCAATCATTAAATGTAATATTCTTCATAATTTACTCATCTATAAAGATTATACAGGATTTAATGAACTTTATAAACTTTCGTTACTCGCATTTTGGTGTTGTGCTGTACGAAAAGAAAATCGGTTTTTACTTTATTAGTAACCTTCGAAGTGGAAAATATAATTACAATAACTTGGCAAAAAGTTAATCCATTATTTTGTTTTTAAATAATTCTATACATACTTCTGTGAACAGGTTCATTATGAGATTATTAGATTTTTTTTATCTTTATTATTCCGCGTTGATGACTTTTTTAAAGAAAAATTCAATTATTCGTTAAATACCAGCACGTTCTCTGAATTCAAAAAATGTCATTGTTGTTTCGTCAAAAGCAAATTTGAATTATACTCTTCTCCTATCTTAACTCAATATATTATATCTAAGTTTCATGTATCTCTAATTATTTAATAACCTTCATCATTAATTTTTCTTTCTGAATAATTCTATTTGGTAAGCACTTTAGGCAATTAAAATTATTATCACAAAATATGGTTAAACTTTTTCTTTTAATTCACCAGTAAATTTCAATAAAAAAGTTTTCCAACTAAAACTATTTTCGGAAATAACTTCCCAAAAATTGTTGGTCAACTAAGTGTTCTGTTATACTAGAAAATATTTTGCTGAACTAATAAATTCAAAGAATAGTCGGTTGAAACACGTTCCTTGTTTCTTATTGTTTTATTACAGTTCAAACTTCTTAGATATTTTCCAATTTATCATTTCATTCGAATTGAAAAGTAATATGCGCTTCATTTGATTTTATTAATAAAAACTTTTTATATATGTCCTACAAAATTTCACCATTCAATAATAATATACATATAAATACGTTTTTATTATTAACCAACCAAAAAGTCAATCGTTATGCCTTATTTGTTTTTGTATTTCTTAAGAAAACTAACTAAAATTCTCTCACTGCATTATTTACTTTAAATTTTACAATATTCACTCAATAGAATTGGCATATATAATTCCTTAACTCACATGCACAGCTTTTATGATTACTGCTAATAACAGTATAATCAAATTGATTCACGTTTATACTTCTTTCAGGAATCGACGAAATGTCCCAGTTACACCGCGTAAACACTTCAACCACATATATCAGCACTCGAAGGAAAGCGAAAACATCCATAACGCAGGTATGGATACATCATGTAATCCGTTTTCACAAAGTGTTTGCAAAATGAGGTACACGTCCACAAAAATTAAAAGTCTATTTTTTCTGAGCAGACTCCATATTCTTGTGCGGAAACGGCGTTACTTCGGTGATATGAATGCAGCCATACCGATACAGACTACACTTTCAATTCAGACGCCGCACAACATTCGGTAACCGCCAACAATGAAACCCCAAATCGAAAACTTTGTAAAGCTTTAAGCACTCGACCGACTTCATCAAATTGCGCCTCATTTTGCAGTTTTCACCAACAGCAGGGAATATCTAAAGTCTACCATACGGCGAATAACTGCCTTGAGTAGTAGAAAGCAACGCGAAATGACACGCGACCGCAATTCGCGACGTAGCGCTTTAGTGCTTTGTGTTGTATCAATCAGGAGTATTTTTCGATCGAAATTGTGCACTGCAATAACGATAGTCGTTACATGCAGTTTGCGGCAATAGTTGGTAAAATCTAAATTGAGTATCTGGATTTTAGTTAAAGACGAATCAACGTGGAAGAAGTATCAATGTAAAATGCTATCTTTTGATTTTGTATAAACAACAGTACTGTCTCTAATCCATATCTGTAAGATATATAAAACATATAACTATATAGTGTAAATTAATTGTCCAAAATTAAAGGAATGACAGTGTTTCCAATTTTATGACTAGAGTCTTTTATTTGTGATTTTAAACAAGTTTAATTTTTCAGCAATTTCAATTCAATTCAGATTGTATTTTTTTTGTTGTGATGTGAAAATGATGTGAAGTTTTGTTTTTTTTTTTTGAAAACTATTATTTTATATTCTAATCAAATTAAGTCTACTCGCAGTTACTCGTCTCGTGAGATTAAATTGGATAATTTTTCGAGTTCCATTGTCGTAACTCGTAGGTAAGTTTTTAAATAGTTATCTTGATTATTTACTAAATTAACTATCGAAATAATATTATAAACGAATAAACTTTTTAAAAAACAATGGGCGGATTTCTAAGGTACTAATTATTGTTTTTCTGAAGAAAAAAAGTTGAAAACAAAAGTCTTGTGACTTAAGAGTACATTTATTTACAAAGACGCAAATTTTATTTCATAAATTAAACATTGACTAATAATTTAATCACAGACAAGTATGGCTTAACTCTGCAAATTCGCAAAGTGTATAAATAAAAACATAAATTCAATTGAGTTTTGTAACACATTGATTGTAGTCTACTTAAAGGCGTTTTCAAATGTTATCATTACCGAACACTCAATCGTGTATCCTGAAACGCGCTAGAGTAAACATAATTCAAAGTGATTTCACGTCGTCAACAGCACACATTGGCAGCAGGATGGCATTTTGTAAGTATTCCTTCGAATCCTGCCATTCGGTGACACCCCGATCAATTCTCTGTACGCGTATTTTTGTCGGCAAACGGGGCGGTAAGTGATTGGAAACGAATCAGTCATGTCACAAGTCTTCTTCGTGTGTCTGAAATCGTCAAATGAAGCAACAGCATTATTATCACATAATTTACTTGTCCACGTGGGGACATGGGGTTGTAATTTCGGAGAATAAACACTTACACACACTTTTCCACACGGATAATTTGACGATATTTGGTGTCGTTGATAATGTACTCCCATTTGCCCTGACGGGTCTCGCCAAGTTTGGGATAAATAATATGCTCCACATAGTGGCACAGTGGTTTCTCGGTGACGCTTTCCATTCTTGTTTCGAATTCCACATCGTCATAGTCGTCGTACGTGAAGAACTCCTCGTACTTCTGCGGCATTCGCATCCGGGCAATGTACTCGGAAGGATAAGTGTCCACTTCAGTGCAGTAAGTGCTGCCGTTAGCACATTTTATTACATCGCCGGAGGGTTTAAGCGATGCTTGCCAACTGGAGACGACACTATCGGTGTCATCGTTTGGAAATATCATCGATGCTGGAATTAAATAAATGAATATAATTAATGGTATTTTAACGGGAAACTTTAGACATTTGGCTGACGATGGTTGTTTTTGATGCTTACCTCGAGATTTTCGATGTAGAGTCCCACCTGTAAGCATCTCATCGTTTGTTAGTCCGCTTGGCGTCTAAAAACAATAAATATACACATTGAACTATATATCAACTAATTACACTATATATAGAGACACTTACGGTTCTATTCAAATTCGGTAAAAGAATTGAGTCTTCTGTTGAGATACTTTTCTGTGGAAAACAATTCACCATCTGTAAAAAGTCACAAAAATATAAAATTAGTAAACAGATTTTAAGACGCACGTTTCTGTAAAAAAAAAACTGACCGTAATTGCAATAATGTAAAATATCACATTTGACAACATTTTTTAAATGTAAATTTACTAAATGCAGAGCAAAACAATTTAAATTCAATATATTCGGAAGAAAAAAAAAACACGTGCGAATCTAACGGCTCTCAAGTTCGTCTTCAACTGACGCACTTTGGCGACATGTAGTTTCGTAAGCCTCGCCATTTTAATACCTACCTTTCTACAGGTAAATAAAATGCGTGTAATTGATGACTTATAGTCTGTCTTCTTCACTTTTTTCCTTTACTAGTATTTATGTATATGTTTATTTTATTTTCATCTCTTATGTGGCACTTCTTCAGTAATTAAAATGTTGACGGTAAGAGATAAGCGAACATTTTAAAATAGCATTAGTGATTTAATTTCTCATTTATTTAAAATGAAAATATTGTCTTAAGTGAATTGTTTCATTAGGCACAGATTTCATACTTTTTTATCGCTGTTTACTTTGTTATCAACTGCTATTTACACATTGAAATATAACTTTATTTTGATTATAATTGTAACACG
>JANSTS010008824.1:6134-17281 GCA_026546915.1 Sylvicola fuscatus | reverse complement strand
ACGGTTTAACGTAAGAACAATTTATTGTAATCGAAGTTTCGAGTTTCAAGTCAAATGATTCTTCTCTGCTGGTTAAAGTAACACTGTGCAGTTTTAAGAAACGAACTTTGTCGACCATTGGTTTGGTTGATTGTATGAGTGTAAGGTATTGTTGCCTTCTTTTTAGAGACATATATGCATCTTAAAGGTTTAATTTTAATCCTTTTATTATGACAGTACCCTCATGTTAGTAAATACACGAAAATCAGAGATCAACACTCCAGATATAGAATTACCGTAAAATATGGGTAATGGAAAGACGCATGTATCTCTTTGTCAGAACTCCACGTAAACATATCTTCAAAGATGTTAACGTATAAGAGCAGTACACAAAAATGGTTAAAATTGTTACAATCATTCTATTGTGCGGCGCCATTGAAATAAGAGTTGGTAAAATAAATATCCCATATCGCCTTGTATATTTTTAAATACCTCCTCAAGTGAATTATTTTACCATCGTCAACATGGAAGCATATGTGTATGCATATTTTCAACTGGCATAATGTAAATGACGAGTATTATAATAATAAATATTTCACTTGTTTATTACAACCGTGTTGTGTTGGCTATATATAATTCATCATTTTATTACCGCGTGTCTGTATATTCGTTAGAAGAGTATAACATTTATAAAATTCATTAGGGGTTTATTTAGCCTTAAATATTTTTACCTGTCTAAGACAAGCCTATACGGTCAAACGTGCAGCGTGGAAGGGGTGTCATTAATAATACGAGTATACAAACAGGTGTTTATAATGCCATGCGTGAATGTGTGTTTGTTTATTGATTTTTATGAGTACTTGAATGTTTAATTACCAAGTCAAGTGGATTTTATGTTTTTCATAAGGGTGAATTTAGTAATTATCGTTTTTATTTGTTGTTGTTAATTTATAGAAATGTTAATGCAGACGTTCCGATAAATGGACACATAGTTTGTCTCGGTCACGCGACAATACTCCTTGCTCACACATTTTCTAAACAACCTTAAAATAGTATTAATATATTGACAGACTCTAAAAATGTACCCTTAAGATAAGTATATAGCATACTTAACTTGACTACATCGCACATGAAGTCCGAATTGATGGGCTCCTTTTTAACCATTTCTGCATGTTTCTTATGTATTCTTATACATTTTTTTATAAAAAAGTGTCATTGAGTTAGAAAACAACAATACTTAAAGGAGTAGTAATATTAGTGATATAATCCTATTGCCACATTAATGTACAACTTAAACTATTTCAAGCTTCGTTATTCCAATAATTAATAGAATCGGGCACCACCGCGTTTACATTTTTTTTTACAATCAGCTTTATAAAATAGTTTAATTTTTGTTTATTTTTAAAAGTGAATCCACTCGTGACACTGATGTACGTGATCATGTTTCTTCGAATATCTTGTATATGTATAAGTATGTGTGGTTTTGATTTTTTTTGTTACCCTGGAAAAATATTTGTTCGACCTTGACATATTCAAAAAACAACACATTATTACCTTGTTTAACGTAGCATGAATAATCATCAAAACGTAAATCGTTTTATAGATAATTATTAATGGAATTTATACAAAAATGGTCCTGAAGAATTTTTTTGATCTTAAAGTTTCCGCGAAGATTTCTAACAAACAAATTAATTTAATTCTACACAGTTTTCACATGAAGTTTAAAATGATTCATTTTGTGTGAATATTATATATGTATATTTAAAAAAGCATAAATAAGCATATATATATTGTTCATGGAGATCGTGAACTCTTTATTCCATGAAGGAAATGCACGAAGTTCAGCAAAAAATGCTGACCCAACAGAGATGGAAGATAGAACAAAAATGTTTGATAGAGAAAGAGAGCACTAGATAAAATGCAAGCGTGCATTTATGGTAAGAATGTTACTATTCCATGTAAAAATGCTGTAGGTACTGCAAAATTAAACTAAACATTCTTCATATTTATGGTATACATTATTATAGTAATAAATATACTTTATATATTTTTTTTATCAATGCAATTGAAATCCAAACTTTGAAATACTTGTGAAAGCATTTTATTTCGTGCAATTGAACTGCATTTATGGCAAATATTCTTGCCATAAATGTAGTTAAAATGCGCGCGTGCATTTTATCTAGTGCTCGCTTTCTCTCAAACATTTTTGTTTTATCTCTGTCTGGTAGTATAAATGCAGTTCAATTGCACGAAATAAAATGCAAGTATTTCAAAGTTTGCATTTCAAATGAATTAAGAAAGAATTAAGAAAGTATATTAATGACTAAATTAATTGATAAATATGAATATAAAATGCAAAATGAATAAAAAAAGGATGTTAATAAATTATAAAATGCAATAACAGTTTTTTTTATTGTTATTTTTGCTGTATTTTCAGCAAAAAATGCTGAACATAAAGCATTTTTACATGGAATACTAGCATATCATATAAAATATAATCCTCTCAAAATTATTGGAAATTGTCATAATTAATTATGGTCAAAAACTGTCAATATTCCGCGCGAACAGCATACTGATTTATGTTTTCATAATAATAATATACATTACATACAAATTTGTATGAGACTCATTTTTTTCGAGCAAGGAGGTATAAGCTAAGTTAGACACTGTTACAAAAATCTGATAGTTTTCCACTAATTCAAAGTGAATAAAAACTTCAGCTAAAACGAATTTTACTTCTTCTGTTATTAACAACTTCTTAAGATAGAAAATTTAATGAATATGCGAAATTTTATCTTAAATATACATAGAACGTTTATTAACATTATGTAGATACACATAGATTTGTTGCCTACATTGCCAGCATTTATATTTTTAAATCATGTTTAATAACAATCATCTAAATCCATTATAAAATTTTTCGTTACAATCTTTTAAAAAAAAAGACAAACGAATTATGTAAAATATTAGTTAAAACAGTTGTTTCACGAAAAGCGTTTTTAAAAGTCACAATTGACTGCAAAAATCCACATATCGAACAGTGTTTTCTTAAAATCAGCCAAAATCAAAGCCCTGCTATATCTATCACAAAATCGGCTTTTATTTCTTACTTATTTCTTACTTTAATGTGAACTCACAAAACATTTATGTCGACGAAATAAAAGCCTTATTTCCTATTTTCCGCACGCTTTTGCTTTATAAAAATGTCTAGAGCATAAGGGTAGCTGCTGAAGATCACGTCGTCACAAACAATACGCATTGACAACAAGACGGCATCTTGTATGTATTCCGTCGAATTTCACCAGTCGTTGAAATTCCAATCAGTTGACGGTACATGTACTTTTGCTGGCACACCGGTCGGTAGCTGTTCGGAAATGAGTCTGTTAGAGAACACGGTGTGTCTGGATTCCTAAACATCATTGAAAAGAAATTAATAATAAAGAATTTCACATATTGGCAGCACAGAAATCAAATGACTTACATACATTCTTCCACTCGAACGCCTTGTCGATGGGTGTCGTGATTGATAATGTATTCCCATTTTTTATCGTCTGTTTCACCAAATTTTGGGTAGATGATGTGCTCGCGGAATTGACACAGAGACTCCTCGCCGAAGCCTCCAATGCGCTGCCCAAAAGTAGGTACGATCTCATCGCTGAGAAAAAAATTGTCAAATTTGCGAGATCCTCGCTTCAGTATAGAATCAATTAGGGCGACTGGATAGTCTTCAGACTCTGTGCAATAGCTGTTGCCCTTGGAGCATTCTGGGACATCATGCGAAGGCTTCACCGTGATATTGGTATTAAATTGAAGGATGTCAATTTGATCTGGGAAAACGACACCAATATCTGAAAAAAGCATTATCAATAATCAATAATCAATATCGTGTGGAAATTTCTAATCAAATTTAGTTGTACCTCTCTGCTGTAGTGGCCGTCGTGTCGTGAAATTTCCACTGATGCTATCCGCTCGGACACTGTCGTAGAACGAAAGATTGGTCTGCCAAATGAAGTTCATGTATGTACATATTAGCAATTTCAAAATAGCATCAGTCGGCTAATTTTTTGTTTACTCACCACGTGAGTAGTTGTTTCATTCAGAGTAGTCGCATTCGTCGGCAAAAATATTGGCTTGGTTTGTGGTAGAGCGCGCGACACCTGCAAAAAAGTCAAACCATAATGGGATGTAAATGATATCTATTCGCGAAAAATATTACTCATCCAACTAAGTATATTCGTAAAGATATTCGTAGGCGGTAATTTCCCTGCACTCGCACTAACAGACAAGTATGTACGTGCGTTCTGTATTCGTTTGAATGGCTCGTGGGTTCATACCCACATGTGTGACGTGCAAGTGATGCTTTAAACACAGGAAATTAAGCAAACAAGCGAATGTAAACTAATAAGTGACGCCAAAGTTTCCCACAATGTTGTTCATTTCATTGTCTTAAAATGCCATCAATTTCGCCATTATCGCACAGAATACACTCATATAAGTGTGGACAATGTGCGTAATACTCGTATGTGAGTTTGGAAACTGTCGATGACAAAACCAAGAGGCGCACCGTTCCGCATCCCTGGGGCTACATGTTACACAAAAAAGTTTCTATCTTGTCGAACTTTTTTAAAAGTCGTTAGCACTCAACTGTGTAAAATCAGTTACAAGCCAAATAATGTAATTTATTTTAATGGCAAAGCTCATTTAATTACGGAAGAACAGCCTAGTCAGTAGTAACACCCCGCAGGATGCACCATTCCATTTTGGGCGACTATCATTTATTAGCCAGTTGGCCACCTTTCAACTCTGTAAACAAAACTTGTTTACAGAAATCGTATCGCATAAATTAGGTGAAAGGATTTCATGAAATTTAATGCAAGCACATAAATATTGTATGGTTGCACACAGTTTAATTAAGCAACGCATCGCCCAAATTAATCTTCATACAGAGTTTAATTTAATTGTGTTTCAGAAGTGAAATCATAATTGCATTTTGCACATATTCAAACAATATGTTTTCAATCAATTTGTACCAATATTAGACATGAACTTGAAGATTGTTCTAAAATTTTTAAAATCAATATTTTTAGAATAAATAGAAATAAATAGAAAAAAAATCACATTTGAATTTATGGACTTTAAATGGATATTCTTCAAAAACTGCTGTCGAATGGATTTTCAGTAAACTTTATATAACCTTCTAGTGAAACAAGTTTTTGTTTAGTGTTTATGAAATCTTGTTTACAAATGAGAAGAGAAAAAAGAACAATAAAATGATTTATTTGATTAAATCAGAACGAGTGTGACCTTTGCTATACAAACAGTTGCATTTAGGAATTTCGAGATAACTTTAAAATGCTCTAATATGATTAACTCCCCGAGTCATGGGCCAATTCAGCAACACGGGTTCAAAACAGAATTTAATTTTTTTAAACTTTTACCAAGTTCACGGCCAAACAACTTTCTAGCGCATCAAATTTCAATTCATGACGTTTTAGCGTTCAATTAATAATCAACTTATGCATTTCATAAATCGTCACAAAGCGCGTTTACCGTTGAAACTTTTTGTTGGCCAGTCACTTGTAACTATGATAACAACTTTCATAAACAATAATTTATTTATTTTCCACACATCTGACACAAATTTCAGGTTATTATAGATTAAAGAAGATTTTCACATTTAAATGCTATTTTATTTTCAGCTGTATGCAGAATGCTTCTTTTTTTTTTAAATGTACGACTTAAAAAAACAAGTTTCCACCAAAAGCAACACTTTTATTGTAAAAACGCGCCGATACTCATGTAAGCTCGCGACGTAGTTTTCCATTGGTATACGGCCAACATGGTTCGCTGGCCGTTCCGCGTATCACGTCACTACTACAGTGGGCAACTGGCACGGCATGCAGCTTCTTACATCAACAATTATAGTAAATGATGATTGAAATTGAGCGTCAAGTCTCTAATGTTACATCACTTGTTACGACTAAACTTACCGGCACTATGCAACAGAATACAAGAAAAAATGCACTGCAGAAGAACGGCCGCTTCAACATGATTGACGAATTGCAATCAGCTGCCTGTCAGATCGTTAAGGCGCAATTCAGCACAATTTAATGAAATTAAAACACGTCAACTTTCACTTTCGAAATTACTTAATTAACCTTCCACCGTTGTTTCGAATCGCGTGTGACACTGACAACGAATGTCGTATGTTTTTAATATTTATTAAGCATAAATATATTTATTCAATTCGCACTTATAACTTTTTCCGGTCGAAGATAATTGAAGTAATATTTTCCAATGCACATAAACCGATTGTCGTCGTGTCCGACCGTCTCATTTTGTATACTGGCGGTATGGATCGACGCTCACTCACATTGTTTGCTCCTCCATTCCCGAACCCAGGCCTCACTCAGAAATACACGTCGCACGCGATCGTGGCCTTTGGAGCGGTGGGGATGTTAAAACTCTTAACTCATAAGCATTTTCTGAAGTAGTGGGAGTCGAACAAATACCAACAGAGACTCAACTATTTAGTCTTTAGTCAATCAATTATCTGTTTATCCTTGTGTGAGACCTCTTGTTTGTATTCTTATTGTGAACTGACGATCACTGAAAACAGTAATTAGTATATACGTATGCATGTGGTATATGGGTGTTCGATCAGCTGTAAAAGGAGAATTTTGTGAAATAATTTTTTTCAACTTTTGTCAATAACTCCAACGACTTCTTACAGAATTTGCAATTTGGTATTAAATAATCATAACTCTTAAGACGACCATACATAAGTTAAACCTAATAATTACACTTTTTCGGATATGTCTTAACATAAGGACTTTTTTTGTTTTAATTTATAATACATTCATAGAAAATAGTTAAGCTGTAATTACATAAATACGAATATGTTGCGATTACTTCTTCATCTTGTTGCGGTTTCCCCCATCAATCTTCCTTTAAGATCACACTTAAAAAGGCGGCACCAAAAATTAATAACTCCCATCTTAACATTTTCCAGCCACTTTTGCACTAAACTATGTTAATCACCGGTATTCCTAAAAATCGTTTTTACTTTGTTCTTCTTTTGAAATATTTACCAAGTATTAGATCGCGTTTTTTCTCTAGTTTGGGGAAAATCCCGCCTCGAACAATATTTATTCGGTTTTAAACAATTCTTTGATTAATTGCAGGTAGCTATCACCTTACTGGCCATTTTCTTTGTGAATTATAATAGACATATTACATTTACGAAATATTCTCAGTATTAATCGAAGAAATTCCCCATAAAGCTTTACTAATTTCAAAGCCCTTACAGTATTATTAATTGTTCTCTTTCCGATTTCCAAAGAACTTTTCTTTCCTTATAATTTCTGCGCTGTTTTTGACACGTGGATGCAACACTATAGACAAACATGAAACAAAATGCTTTTTTATGCTCTTTTATAGACGATATTATGTTTGGGAATTCGTTTTTACGTATCTTACTTTAAAACTTTTTATTGTTTTGGTTTTTTTATGTCAAGCTGTGAGGTTATTGTTTTTTTCATGTACGTTTTTATTCGTCTTATTGTAAAATTTGAAAATATATTAAACGCTTAATTTTCTATGCAGAGCTTCAGGCGCCGTAAAGTTGTTTTTGTTTGTAACGTTTTTTGCACACGCCTAAAATTAGTCTTCTTTGTCACCATTTTTTTTTTTTTGGATTTCAAGCGTTCAGTGTAAATGATATACTTACCTATGAACATGACATGCTGAACAATGTCTTGAGGCATGTTTTAAAAATTTTATTCTAACATTCTAACTGCTCGGAAGCCGAGTGTTTTCACTATTTTTATATTTCCATCGAGAACCTTATTAATTTCATTTTACGTAAAAAAGATTCTCAATAAATTTTGGGATCAATTTAAAATACTTTAAAATTTAATTCTTTTTTATTTTTGGAAAATGACAAAGGCACCTGAAAATCAGAATATTATTTGAATTATAAGCCTCAGCAGCTTAATGCAAATTTGAGTCGATGATAAGTCCCTTGGAATATCTCTACATGACTACATATATTAAGGTAAATGAAAGTATTCTTGCGCAATGTAAAAAGTGAGCCATTTAGAAATAACGATCAAAATCGCAGAAATTTGAATAGTTGATAGGTTATTGCTACGTAAAATACTACAATATACAAAATAAAGGTAATTTGTATTTAATATTAATAATTTTTTATTCAATTTCAATAATAATTCGAAATCATTTCAATGCAACTTATATTACATTCGAAGAAATTCGCTCAACGCTGATAAGAAACTTAAAAGGTAAATCGAATTTTCTAAGGCTTTTTTGGACACACTTTTCTAATGCATTTGTTTCCATATTCGTACCTACATACATATATGTATTTCTTATCATTAACTACAATTACTGTGGGGGAATTTTTTACGCTTTTTTTTAGATGTGAAAATTATAAATAATAGATAATATTAAAACTTATTTGTATTAATATAAATATTTACCATGTTAGACCTAAATTTCTTTCAATGGATATAATGAATGGATTGGAATAAATGCTACAAATTATACTTTTGAGTATGAATTTCAATTCCTCCAAAACTCAAAGTGTCTATCTATATTCTCTCCATGAAATTTAGTATTTGTGACTTGGGAGCTGGAGACTGGATAATATTACTTATGCATTTTAATTCTGTATTTTGCATTCTTATAATCTCATAACGTAACAACTAACGACTCAAATTCATACCTTTCAATTTTAATTTATTTACTTACTACTAAACTGTAAAATAATAATAATAATAATAAATATGTATTAACGTCTATGGTAATAACATATAAAATTACCTTTATTTACATTTCTTACAATTATTTTTCGTATTTCCAATTTCTTTATTTCTCCTAACACTAACTACAATTTTAAATAGAACATTTTATATATAAATTTTATATATAATATAATTTTATGAATTTATTCTCTTAATTTATGTCGAAAATACAATTGAAAAAAAAAGGCAAACGAAAGTTATCGAACATTTATTTAAACTAAAAATGTTGAAATATGTTTAGTCTGTAAACGTTTATTGTGAGCCTCAATATAATTACTGGCTAAATTATTATTTGTAAAACATCAATGTCCAAATATCATCTCACAAAATGAATTATTTTCGACAAACAAAACAAAAATTACACTGGTATTAAAACACATTCGCAGCACGACGGTAATTGAAATAAGTCTGGCTCTGGCACGTTGTTGGAATTCTTCTTAATAAGCTGACGTGCCATGTATTTTTGCCGGCACTCAGTTTTGTAGGTTATCGGAAAGGAGTCAGTCATCCTACACTGTCCTTTCTCCGATCTAATTGACGAAATCCCATCAATAGGTTACTTTCGCAAGGTATTGTAGGTTTTTTTTTTTTAAATGTTACTTACACACAAGTTTCAATACGGATGCCCTGTTCGAATCCGTCACCATTGATGACGACTTCCCAATTGCCGGCGATTGTCTTTGCTTTATCCGGTCGCACAATTTTCTCGCTAGCATCGCAAAGGTACTCCTCGGTGCCACCAGACCTTTGACCAATTACTGGTATTACTTCATCACTCACAAAGAAAGTCTTGTACTTTTCCAGTTTCCGCTTAAATTCGTCATCAAACATGTATTTACTTATGGTTTTATCCTCACAAAATGTTTCATTGTTTGGGCAGGGAGACACCACAGAAACAGGACCAGGAAAGACGATGTCTGCAAATACATTTCTACATGTTTAACTCGACTCCCTTAAAGTAATTTGATATAAGGATGGGTTTACCTCGTTTTTGAGGGCGAAAAAGCAGCCCCGAAATTGCCTGTCTGCGCGCATTTTGTTCAGCGTCTGTCTGTAAATGTTTTTTTTATGACTTTGTGCATCCTTAACTTTTGTGAATCTTTGACCGAGATTGCTTTGTAGTAATATACATACCAGTTTAATGTTGTGACCCCATGACCCTTGTGTCGATAATTGTGCCGCTACTGTCTGTTGAGCAAACCAAACATATTGTACAATGTATACATATTGAAATCTTTCAATAATTCTTCTGAAAGCAAATTATTATCTATATATTTAGATTTTCTTTGATAGCATGAGATCAAGGATCACATTAATTTTTGAAAACTTTGGCTTTTTATTTAATAATAATTGTATGTTATACACATCAGTTGAAAACAAAGATCCACCACTCATATTGCACAACATATTTTAGTAAATATTATCGCATCGTCTTTGCGGATTTCTGGTAATTACCAAACGTGCCAACTGTGTCACATAGTTAGCATATTATTTATAAAACCCAGTGATAGGCCATTTACCAAAACAAAAGTGATGAGAAAAACGCTAATCCACATGTTACTCATTGTCATCCCAACACATTGACGCCACAGAAAAATATCAACCGAACTTAATTCGATAAGCACAAACACGACAAGCGGAAACTTTCACTTGCCAAAATATTGGATGTATTTTATTAGCACGACTACAGCAGCTAGACCTTATTTTAAGTTCCCTAAATGTTTTTAAGATGCATTCATCTGAAGCCACAAAAATTAAAGTTTTTTTTTTTGTTATCAGTGCACCACGCGAACCGTCCCAGAGACAAAACTAAACTGAATTAAAATGAAAAATGTGCCTCTTAAATGATAACGAACTTGCGACTGATTGTCTCGGTTGGTCAGTAAGCTTTGGTTCAGCTGTTTTGTTGAGCGGCCACTTAAGCTATCGATCGTGTCTCAGTGTGTTGTGAGGAACTTTGTCTGTGTCGTATGCAAAATGACTTTTAACATATGATTTTCGACACTGACATTGATATTGGAGGTGTGCGTGTGTGGCTCGCGAATCATTTGCATTTGTTCGAATATGCACTCTAGTGTGGATGATGGTGGCAAGAGATGCAATTTTAAGTGAAAGGCAAAATATAATGTGCAACTGTTTGATGGGCAATAGAATTTTAATCGAAGTCACGTTTAGCATTCAACGACTATTAGACAGATTAGTTGAATTCCTTTTGTATAAGAATATATTAAGTGTTATTTAAACTTTAACTCATCTAAATGGCGTTTTTTTTTAAATGATATGATTATTTTAAATATAAAAAATATATGGAAACTTGGTAAGATGTAACATGCAAAGCCTCGTGAA
>JANSTS010008813.1:37299-52775 GCA_026546915.1 Sylvicola fuscatus | reverse complement strand
ATATATATACGAATATTTGTTTTAACACAACTTCTCAAAATATTTCTACAATATACATGCGCATATAGTATGTATAATATTCCTCTTTTTTGTATATAATGTGGATAACCCTTGTCAAATAATTTTACGACGTTGTTATTGTCTCTTAAGAATATTTTCTTCGTCGTGTCTTAAGTCTCCGGTTCAGTCCCATTTCAGAGACGCAAAAAGAGTCAAAATACGATATAATTTTTGCGCTTTTGTGCGGTGGAAGGAAGCCGTCTGCAAGAAAGAAAAAAAACTTTAAGAATTTTAAATGGCATACAAAGTAATGGGGTTTCTGTTTCGCTATTCAGCGAAGTGACCTTGTGTGAGCACATTTTGGGTGCGATCTGCTTTTTACCATATATAGTATATACGATGAAAGGGTTCTGTTTCTTGTTTGGGGGTTGATACCTTCATTTGTTGGAGTTAAAAAGGGTTTTTGAAGTGAGTTGTGTATATTGCTTTTTACAACGCGATATACACAGTGTCTTATATTACATAATATAAAAGACAATTGTAAAAAGTGCTGTCTTGTATTTTCAAATTTTAATTACAAAAAATGAAAACAGCAACATGAGACGGACTATGAAACATTCAAAGTATTTGTTAGTTTAGGAAGTGTTTCAATGCAGTGACATGCTCTGTGCTCAACTTGTCCATCGGAATTTTTCTTGTATATATAATAATTACGTGTTTAAATTAAGTGTTTTGTGTTTTCATATTTAATTTTATATTCATTGTCTGTAAAACCATATTCGTATTTAAATTCTTATTAACAAACGCGTTGTGTGAGTTCTCCATATTTAAAATCGTCACGATTCACTTTCATTCATCACCAGGGACCAATAATGGTCGTCGACACAACTCGACTTTTTCTATATTAGTGAAACTTGAATATGTAAAAAAAAAATACATACAAAAGTCAAACCCTGATGAGTTTGGCTGATGCGTTAGTGGAATGGGGAGTCAATGAGACGGCCTTTGCATAATTAGCAATAAATTATTCTGATCAGTTTTTCAGTAGGTATTTCTTATCCCCCTTAAGAGTCTTCTTCTTCTCTTGATCTTAAAGTGGCGTGTACAAATCCATTCGAATCAAACCGGTTCTATTTAATGAGTACGTGTTCTTAATACATCTAAAATTGTTGATACGGGTATATAACAATGGAGGTGTGTATACTGAGTAGGCCTGCGCATGCTGTATGCTATATATGTATGTATCTCTTATCAACTGAGTCAAAATTATCCATTATGTTAATTTGCTGTTTTGTCGATTAAAACCTAATTAAAAATCGATGCCGAATATTCAAACCCACACGTTCTTGTGCTGTTGCTTTGGAACGTAAAGGTTTAATTAAAATTGGTAAACACTGAATTGGAGGAATGTGCGTTTTTAGAGCTGCTTGTGTATTCTGGAATCTAATTAATCTTCAATTGTTCATTATGGATGTAATTTATCTCGTTTAAGTTTAGTTAATGACACGAATACTTAATTTAGAATATATTATATGATAGATTTACGCTGCAAAAAAGTACGTATTTCCTAACAATTTATTTTTAAAATTGCAATCCTCTCGTTATATATAATGTTTATTAACATTAACAAATGAATTTTGATGGTTTAAAATATTATATTTAGCTTGTACGCAGTTTTGTTGGCCATTTGCAATTAATAAATTAATGGTAGAAAACTGAGGCAAATTCCAATGCATCTTAAAACTCCATGAAGGATGAGACACCTTTAGTAGGAAAGAGACGTACACAGTCGGTCATGATTTTACTGATACGCGGTCATCTCAAACAATAGGCGCATTCTCTGAAAGTATGATGGCCGCTTGTCGCTGCACCCTCTTTTGTATTATTATTTATTATGAGACTGTTGAGGTCATCCCCGAATTGTGTTGGGGTGAAGATAGTTGTTGGAATCATTTTTGAGTGTAATTCATAAATAAATGTTAATTCTTGTTTAATGTTTAATGTCAATAATCTCCTGTTAATATTAAATGAACCGTTATTATTCACTATGACAAAACTTCAACGGTATACTCACAGTCAATTATTTTCAAGTTAAGTTATGCTCTTAATATAAGTGCACCTGAGACAGTATTAATGTGCAATCTGCTGCATCTGTATCCATCCACCAATAAATAACACCGTTATACCGACTAAATCAGATGGAGCAAGTCCTCGTGTATCCAGACGAAAAGCTCTTGACAAAAAATTCAGCACACTCGTAAAGTCGTCTGGTATTTCACAAGTAAAGGGAGGAGACATGTATACATATATTTTCCATTTATGCCTCATATTTCTTAACATTTCTTTTGTGGCCTTCCTATCGTCGTACCAGTCGCCGCTTCTCACTATATGGTGTCTGATGTCAAGATCGCACTTTACATCTTCTGCTTTCAATTGTGCCTTTGTGACCAAGAAATGCCGTGTTTTGTACAGTGCAAAGCGTAATTATATCTTATAATTTTCGGATAAGTTTTTTTTTAATTCAACGATTTTAATTCGCTCAAAAACGTCAAGCAGGATCTTTTGTAATTTATCGATATTCTATAAAATTCCATTATATTTGAATCCCACAATTGTCAAAAAAATAAATTATTCGAATAATTTGCCAAAAGACAGCGATTTAACAAAGGCGAATGTGTCAGATTATATCGATTTAATTAAAGCCATGCTGAGCAATAAAGTAAATATTTATCTAATCACTAATGGAGAATTGTATTCGCTTTTTTTATAAAATGTTATTTATGTTCGTTCGATACTTAAAAATTCAACTCATTCAGCTGGTTTTTCTTTCCTGGGCGTCTGTCTCACATATCTTATATGGGATTGACGTCGAATTTGAGATTTCCCGCGTGCGCGCTTGTTCATTCACCTTAATTTATCTCTTCGTGTTTTCAAAATTTTACTCGTTTACATAGAACGTCTTAAGCACCAAGAAGCACAGATATTATATGTTATGAATATTAGGATTGTATAAATGTTCTCTGATGGCGTGGTTTATGTGTGAAAATGTGTTTGATGAATGTTGTCTAAAAGTACATACGAGTATATACTCGTACGTTTCTTATACTCATATTGTGGAGTTTAGATTAAGACCTTGTAACGAAACACGTCTCTTGAATGAATTTTGTATTTGTGGTTGATGAGTGACGCATTTAAATTTTAAACTCATGCCACGGCCATACGCAAAGAGTCTGTCGATAAACCACTTATACTTTTTTAAGGAACCTTTATATTGAATGTTAAAGAGAATTCTATAACTTTGTTTTTGTATACATATTTACCAAATTTATGAATATCTATTTTTTTACCCACCCACTTTACTATTCGGATCTACATATAAGAAAAAGTCAATTCTTTGACGGATGATCATTACAAATATTATATGATAAATATGCTATGTGAAAAAATATTTAATAATATTTTTAGTCGAAACCGTTGGAACTGCGTATACGAGTTTATGTCAGTTTCCAATAATTCCCCATACAAGTTGTGAGGTTGTCGGTAACGCAGAACGAGTTGACACATGTTCGGTAAGAGATGTCTCTCCGTTCGCCACTTGGCGGTATTTTCAAATATTGTTTGGTTCCGATTTTCTAGTACCTCTTAAGAAGATTCTCTTCAAATTAGATTTTGCTAATTTTATTGTTGTTGATATCAGTCTGCATTACATTAATGTAGAAGCACAATTAAAATTGTTTTCATCTGTAAATAACGTTACCGAAATGGGATTCGGAATTTGAATACAACTCGATTCTAACAATAACCAGAGTTATATAGGTTTTTAATTGCTGCGCTCTGAACAAAAATAAATGCCAATGAAAAAGATGACATAAAGTAGGAAAAATATGGAATTTTAGGGATTAAAATGGCAGAAAAAGAAATAAAATTTAATACAAAGGGGAAATTCATTATGCGCTGGTATAAAGTGAGAGTTTCAAGTTTTATGCCCGCTTTTCCACTTACCTCCCGGTTTATTTTGTTTTTAAACTATACATTGGCTATATTTTCAGTAGATCTGTTAAATTGTACAAATGCATAAACATAGAACTAGATACAGATATAGCAATCCGTATTGAGATGGCATTCGAAAAAGATTCTCTCTGGTCGTAAAACTTTTTACGACATTTTAATGGGCATTTCTTGCCGCGACTTTTTATTTCATTTTCCGCTTGGGCTTGAAGATATTGAAAAATCCACTTTATACAGTTGTTTGTGTGCACTTTTTGCCTACTTCGCAGAGTCCGATGAAATTAAATTTGTACTGGTGTGTACGGTATTCATTTGAAACGCTAAGTCAAATTAATCAAAAAATGTGCCTTTGCATGTTATTGCTGGCTTCGAGCAGTGGAAATAGTCCAGAGGGTATGATTTAGATCTCAAATAGTTTTTTGTTTGACAAGTGAGTACAGCATTTCCCATACATTGTCGTCTAAAGATAAAGGACCAGCTCCATACATTAACAGTAAAAGCCGAACTTAATGCAATTCAATTACAAATATTTATAAATATTAAATTGTTAGGAACTGATTTTATGGTAATTGGTTTTAGTTTAAACTGTTAACTGTTTTGGTACATGTCTGGTGTATTTGTAGTTAAGAAAAAGCAATTTGAAACAACACATATTGTTTGAGTAGTAAAAAGTTCACATGTATAAAAAGTGTTTGCGTATAACTAATTTGTATGACTTGTGGTTCAGCTAAAATCCAATTTGGACGTAATTCACTTTCGTATCTCATGTAAATATTATACTTGTTAATTTTTTTTTGTGATTCTTTACGTGGTTTCTTCAATATATATGACAAATATTCAAAAATTACGAGATTATGTGTAGTCACGTCTTCGACTGTCTGAATATCATTTAACAATTTTAAGGTTGTCACAAATTAATACAGCTAATTTTATTTTATTTGACTTTTAATTTAAAGAATATTTATTACACTTGGTATTAAAATATAGATAAAATTTTATTCTCAATAAAAACAATTTTTATTTCATTGAATATTAAATTATGTAATTAAATGCATTGGTTTGTAATAATTTTTTGTTTTTGCCTATAATTGTGTATCTAAATGTATGTTTACATCTATTAGCTGAATGTCCACAACAAGTTATAAAAAACCTGTCTCTGGCAATACAATTATCATTTAACATTAAGTTGAATATTCAATTGACCCACATAAGAAGCGGTAATTGAATAAAATTGTTCATATGCAACTGATGCTCACACTATATGACCAATGCGATGCCATAAAACTAGTAATTTATTAAACAAAGTCGTAAACAATTAATTAAATTTAAAGAAACCCATTTATTAATTATAAATTCACTCTTTTCTCGTTTCAGAACGGATGCTTGTGGATTAATTAAAATCGTTTGTGTTAAGGTGGATTTAAGTATAGTTATTTGAAGTTTAAAGCTGCAGTGGTGAATTTGGATTATTGGGGTGAGTGAGCTCTTATATTACAAATTGTTCAGGTTTATGGGATAAAAATATTGAATCCTTTTTTAAACGCCTTAATTTACACTTGCTTGTTAACCATGATGTTTTCAAATAAGAAAATGCAATGTCTATTTGCAACAGTTAACTGAATAATTTCTAGTTAATTTTCTTGCCAAAACATGAATAACTAGGTATGAATATTGAAACAGTTTAAAACCTTTGAAAGCAAACCGGATTTTCTCTGTTTGGTCCCTACCAGAACATTATCATATTTTCCTTATGACATTCCAATTGCAGCAAACATCGTTGTCCTTTTTCATTACACTTATTGGACTTTGCGTTAAGTTTTACTCCCTTGCAAATAACGTTCTCGTCGTAGCACATATACAGCCAACGATATTCTTTGCAAACTGAGGAGAGAAAGAAAGAAGAAAGTACCTTTATGCAAAGAAGAGTCTGGCTGTGTACTGTGGCTGTGGCTATAAGAAAACTTACAATATAGAAAGAGACCAATAAGAATTGATGATGTTCAAATAGGCGTGGATTAAACGACGAGGTGTAAAACTGCACAATCAGTTGGCCTTTTATAGGTGTGTGCATATTTTCAAAAGTGATAAGAAGCGTGCGGCATAACCCGGGCCTTTTGCACTGCGCTTTCACCGCATACAAGATGCACAGACTGTGTGAATGAGACAAAAGTACGTGAGAGCATTGCATTTGGATTGCATCTCGCATAACATAAAAAGGGATCAAACGGGATTATGCAGGAACAAGTGTATCGAAATTGCTCTGTTCCCATTTTGTTTGATTTCATCGCGAGAAGCTCATTTCTCATATGTTTCAAATGGTTTTGGTGGTCGCTGTAAGAGCCGTGGGCATCGCGCAAAAGGAGTAAAATTGCATGGCTTGTTTTGATCTGTATGCTGGAATGAATGAATTATTGGGTGAACGGTTGGTAATTGAGAAGATTAGGGGACTAAATAAAAAAATATTTTATATAAAAAAATCGAGTTACCATGGCTACAATTTGTTTTAATGAATGATATTTATATTTTATATTAATTATTATTTTTTTAACTTAAAAAATTATAATTTGAATTTAGCTGTAGATGTCTAATACAAATGTTTTTTTTAAATATTACAAAAAATATGTATATATAAGTAAACTATTGTAAATTAGGTTAATTTAGATAATAATAAGCTTATAGAACCATGTAAAAGCAATAGTAGTACAATGTAATCTGCTGCACAAAAAGCAGAAGTATGTAATTTTTAATTCCACCCAAGAAGTTATGATTTTATTGTTTCTTTTGTATGTAATTGCATATGAAGAATTGCATTTGGCCAGAATACTTCAATAAAAATCACAGCATCGTGTAAAAGGGACATAATAATCCTTGCAACTATAAAAGTTTGGATGTGTAAAAAAGATCACAATATTTGCATTATATTATACAATTTTGACACTCAATAGCAAAAGCTCTTCGATATACTTTCAGTTATATCGGCAGCTTGCAGGTCGTACGCTTTGGCCGCATGCATATACACATCGAAAGATTATCGTGTCACATATTCCGTTTTACAAGCACACTCTGCCACATCGTCGTTTCACACACGTAAAAGCGCCAGAGCGCAAAAAAGCGTCCGCGCTAAAAAGCTCAATAAAATCTGAGCGGAGGCACCGTATCTCACCACAGTTGATGCGCAGGCTTCTTTTTCCCTGAATGCACGTGCATGCGATGCACCTATGCGGCGACGCCGTGGTGCGACGGGGACAAAGCGTCGCACGCACTGCAGCCGTCCCGCTTGCTTTTATGGCGGCGTCATTGGCACATGAAATAAAACAACCTATACACAACGACACGCCAATGTGATGGCTGATAGGAAAACGAAGAAGTTTTTCAAAAGGGTAAAAGGAAACAACAAAAAATACACACTCCACACGCCAGAAATAATCTCTTGTAGAGCAAAATGTTGTGTAGTTCAAATCGTTCGCCAGCTTTTGTATTGTGCCATAAACGAACTACTTCTCATAACGCAAACAGCTTCGGACAAATACGATCGACTTTTATATTTTATTATTAAAATAACTATATAATCATAAATATATAGAATATATATAGCTGTGGTATACCACACATGTATATTTGTTTGGTGGCCGTGTACACACAACTTGCATATACGTAACGACACAGCGAGAATATTAGTTTGATGGTCTCTCGTTTTTCGACTTCAATCATAAAAACGCGCAGCTGAAGAGCAAACGGAAGAAGATCGATTAAAAAATATTCGTCGTGGAATAAATCAAAAGACTCATTCGCTGCAAGCAAACGATCGTAGTGGCAAGAAAAAAAACCCTATAACTTGCATTCGGCATTAGTGTCCTAACAATTTGTTTAATGTGCGTTCGTGTATTCAGTGCATTCCTTGTAATTTCAATATTTAAACTCAGTGTCTAACCGACTAACAATTGCAAGCATCTCAGAAAAGGCAAAGTTAAGAGTAATTCCCGGGTACGTGCGAAGTTCACTAACTGAAGCGGACGCGGTGAATTCACACTTCTCATCGATTGTGCATCGCGGATTTCACCGCCCAAGTGTTGTAAAGTTTGAAGTGAAATGATCGACCCTCAGTAACAAAAAAAATATCACTATTAATTGTGTGACGTGTGAATCAAGGGTATTGCTATAAAAAAACACGTGCTGCTGTTAAAATTTTAAGAGGGCCATAAAATAATTTTATAGTGCTGCAAGTGCAACAAGGTGATTTCACTGTGGGACACCCGGATATTAACGCGAGCCTGGTTTTTTTTTCGGGATTGAGAGTTGTGTTTGATTATTTAGAGAAAAAATATAGCAACAGTAATCAGCGCAATTACAACTGAAAGTGCCGCCAGTACCAAAAAACTATTTTCGCGCACGACTGCAGACAGCCCACTTCTTTTCTTGTATCACCGGATTAAAAGTGCCATCCAAGATTGATTTATTACGGCAAAGGTAAAATGCTTAATGCTAATTGCGGGAAAGTGAAATAAACGAGCTCACATTACTACTTCAATTTTTTAACAATTATCTTGCATAAAGTGTCCCCATTTTTATGCATTTATCTGAAGTCAGTATTAGCAGACAATTCAAATAGATTTTTTTATGTTTTGCATACAATTATACAAAAGAAACACTAAAATTACAACAAAAGGAAACCCTGTTTAAATCCCATTTTCCAATTCCCAATCAATTTTTTAAACGGCCGCTCCCTAGTGATGATACAATGGAAGTGATTTTATAATTAAGTATAATTAAAAAACGCGAGGAAATCTAGTCAAAACAACTATTGCTTGTTGTTCGTAAGAAATTTCTAATTAAATACACACTGTCAGTCACTGAATAATATAAGAACAGCAAAAACAGCGCGAGGACATCGAGGGTGTGTGACAAATAGAAATTTCATCACCCGACGGTATCCAACATACTATGTGCAATGTCCAAATTTCTCTTCGATAGCATGCTACCAAAATACCCACAGTTTCAACCATTTATTAGTTCACAAATAACATCCACGTCGCAAAATTCCGCCGCTTCATCAACAATATCGCAAACCTCAAACTCTGAAGGCAGCCCATTAACAAGCTCTGAGGGCAGTCCCAACTCACCGCCAACATCCAAAATGTATCCATATGTATCCAGTCACCAATCTTCGCACAACACACTGTCGGGGATGCCCGGCTTCTCCGGCTTAGAAGATAAATCATGCAGGTAAGGCTTAAATACTCGAGACATAGTGATGTTTTGCATCTCAACATACTCGTACTCTAACCAATCCCCGAACCCCAACATGTTGAGTATTGTTTTTCAATGATGGCCGAAATGTCCTGGAAGTCCCGAACTCTTTTTCCATGTTACCATTGCCGTTCTATTGTTTGGATTCATATCTTTATGTTTCTCCGTCATCCAAATGCTTAAATGTGAATAAAAATGTGTGTGCAACATTTCCCCAATTTTAATTAATAATGTTGGAATCATAAAGGAGATAATTGCTGTAGCTAACAATTTCTTAACGGTTAGACAATTTTATTCTTTCTTTTTAATTTACAAGTATAAATAATAATTATTAATACAATTTTTTTGAAGTTACATGTTCAAATGCACCATTCCTATAACATCGCGTGTGTTTAGTATAGATGTTTAGAACATGATCAAAAATACTAATAAGGATATTGTACCAAAATCACTTTAATTAAACGAAAAGCACCTCAAACACGTATTTATTCACAATATAATACACTTTTTACACTTTTACACGCACACACATCACTTTTTTGTTCAATGATTTAATTGTCGTATAGACGCGTTAAAAATTAGTGTCAAAGACGATTTAGAATAAAATGTCTGCAGCATTTTTTTTTAAACAAAAAACTGTTCTTTGTATTAAGAAAGAAAATATATATTTTTTTGAATTTCTGTCGTTTAATGACGCTGGCAAGGAACTAAAAAATTATATGCACATTTTCCGTTTGAATTGTAACCTAGCTCCACTCAGTATGGCATTTTCAATTAACCAATCACAATCCCTTTCGTAATCTGCCAGCATTTCGGTCATCATCATTAATATAATTGGCAGTGGTATCCTTTATCTTCCCAATCCTTATAGGTACGAAAGTGTGATGAACAGTTACCCTTCGATGAGTGTACCGGGCAGTGCGTCAAGCTTCGCCCAGTTCTATCATCAGGCGGCTGCAGCATCGGCCGTATCGGCGGCGTCGGCCGGTGTCGTCGGCGTCGGTGTCGATTCACTGGGCAACTGTACACAGCCATCATCGGGTGTCGTCTCCACTGGCAGCGGTGCTGGCGCCGGTCTACCCGATCTGCCACGGTATCCATGGATGGCGCTAACAGGTGGTAATGGTTATGTTATAAATGTGCTTCTCAATTTATTTGTTACCATTTTGTTTTGTTTTATATAATTATATGTTTTCTGCCATAGTTCCCCACACCTAATTTTGTTGTGTTGTACATTTTTATGGTTCCATTTAATTTAGTTTTTTTTTTTAACACATTTGTGTATGTTTTACTTATGTGTGCCTGCTGTATAGTACCGTTCCATTTAGTTTTGTGTTATTATTATTTTCAAAATTATTGTTTGTTTTGGTTTTAGTATTCTTTGCACCAGTAATTAGGCTATTTAGCTGATAGTTTTATTGTACCGTGGAATTTGTTTGAATGCCTGTGATTCACATAACTTTACTTACTGAGTGTAATTTCACAGATTTTGCGTTTTTTTTTGAGATCCATGATCTATAGCTATAGAACCATTTTCTGTCTGACCTTTTTGCAAACAAAACATTTCGTTCAATATACGAGTAAATGCTTCACCATGTGCGCCATTTGCATTTTGCACCCGCGCTCGTCATGTTAATTCGCAGTATGTACGCAGACTTACTTGTATACACTCGATATGCTGTGTCATTGACACTGCCAATGCTTCCCACCCCAATGTGAAATGTTAGGCGAGAGCGCAAAAAATGCGGACACATTCTAGACACATAAATATTTGCTTTGTGCTCTTCTAAATGATTATTATTATTATTATTTTTATGAATATGACTAAAGGCAAAAGTTGAAGCGACGCTGTCACTTTCGGTCTTTTTATAAAATGCATGGAAGATTTCTGTAAAAATGTGTCCGTCGGAGTTTCATACATTATATTTTTAATCGTAGGATGGTAAATGTTCATTTTAGTAAAAATAAATACGTTTATTTGTATAGATTACCTCTAAGACATTAAAAAAATCTGCGAAATTAATGTTTTTTAATTTTTTCAACATTTATTTATCGAAATGTTTATCTTTGAGACTATTGTTATTATTCTTGCGTATATTGTCTGCCGTTTATTGAAAAGATAATAATGCTAGTGCTCCCACAATCTTCCACCTCAAATTAGTTGCAACCTCTCTATACAAATGTGTTTTTTATGTAAATTTGAGGTGTGGGATTAAATGTTATTTTAGGGTCAGTTAATTACCCTTATGTTTTATATTTTTCTCCACAATACCTAAATTTTAGGATTTGCATTTTCTATATTAGTCAATAAAATACTTCTGACAGTCTTGAATATACTTAGGCTTTATGTCGACCAATTTAGGTTTATTCTTCTGCATTATTGTCTCTTTGTTTGCTTTCAAAGTTATTCTCATATTTTTACTGTTATTACGACTCATATTTAGTTGTTGTTAATCAGTTTTGAATTAAAGATATACAATTCTCATTCAATGAATGAGCTTTTATTGATTACCGTCTCTCCCATTCTATTTGCAGGGCTGGTAGACAAGCTTCCTAATCAAAATTATTTGAATAATGCTGGCTATAAAGGTAGGGCACGAGTGTTTCAAATATTTTATTTATGTTTTATATACGATTTCGTTTTATACTCTTTGCAATTCGAATTTAAGTTTCTTTTATAAAAGATAAAAACTTTACTTTCTGTTTCTTCTATTGAATATATGTCTTCTGTTCTTGGTGAATTTTTAAACTGTTTTTAATTTAGTTAAACTAATCGTCTAATTTTTCAAAAATGCTTTCTTGATGATTTTAATGTTGATTATATATTGAAACAGTCATTCTATATTCGACAAGTTGAAAGGATTTCAAATATACATAATATATTTTCGAATCACATAGCTAATTAATGTAAAAATTAAAATATATGCGTTTATCAATGCTTCACCATTATTTATATGTAATTAGTCTAAACTCCTCGAACTTTATATGGTACTTTATTTTGAAAAATATAAACAAATTAAAACCAGCATTTATTTTATTGATGAATGATATATTATAACACAATTAAAATGTTGAGTGACGCAAACAATAATTATATTTTATTAAAATGTGTTCTTATCGACAATAACTACACAAATCACGACTTATACGACAATTTTGCAAGGCAATTGATTTAATGAGGTGTCTAAATAGCATGTAATTAAGGACTTCGTACATGCTTATATTTTGATAAGCTGTCTTTGGTTTATTACAAAGGCATTTTGTTGTTGATGTAATTGAAATAAAATTATTAAATATCAAACCCCGATTAACTTGAACTATTTATCCGATGTCAATTTAAATGTTAATACCAGATATGTGTGATTGTGAATTAATATATCGAATGAAAAATCACCAAGAAGTATATATTGGCTATACATTAACACATATTGCATCTATAATCACATATGTAATGTTCACATACAACTAACAAAATTGCATGATTATCGAATTTATTATGTGCATGTTTTTTATTCTTTTAAAATCACATTCTTTTAAAAATCTCTAACAGCATGGACAGAATTTTTTAACAAAAAACATATTCAGCATGATATATACACAAATCTAACACTCGATTAATGTTAAAAAATATGTTTCCAATTAAGCAAACATACATTAAAGCATGCAAAAAAAATCCCATATGTATTTTTTTGAAACTATCATAAATTATTTTAATTAGTGTAATAAGAAAGCCGACAAAAGATGTCCTTCATGATCCAATTCTAATACATTTGTGACTTTTTTTCAGCAGACTGGATGGGGCCATTTGATCGTGTCGTTTGTGGAGAGTTTAATGGTAAGTCTATATTTTGCTCATATTTACACTTCATATAAATCCATTAACCGACAACAAACGGCCTTTAATCAGCTATGGTTATATATAAAATTTGTATGCTCTGTGAATTGACAAAAATGTCACCGCACAAACTTTGCTCCATTTCGTGAGTTCTACAAAATAAATCATACATTTCAAGTGTTTGAGGAAAAATGAGTAAATCGTCAACGAATGGGAAGTGCGAGACATAACAAGCAAATAAGAGACTTCCATTATATTTTTAATGGCTCTTATTTAACAGCCTATAAAAATGCGTGTGTTCATTTTGTGTTTTATTGTTTTATAACCTCTTAAGGGCTAAATAATCATCATGTTGTAAAATTGTTTTAGTTGGTCACCGATGTAAGATACACTACCGATTAGATGACTGTAAAATAGACAACTCAACTAGTTAGTTGTGTATAAGGATATAAATATATCACACCTTTAGATTATTGCGTTATTGAATACCACAATGATTTATGTACACTTAATGTTGGAGTTTACGACTAAATGGCGATAACCTAATTTTTATGAGTTTGTCTTCGCTCTTTAATGTTTTACTTGCTCTGAAAACTAAGTCAGTTCTGTTAGAAATTTTACTTAAAGTGTATCTTAAGTGCAATCAATGTCAAGGCCATTCCAAAATTATTTTTTTACAATGCAATTTGTCAAGGTAAACAATAAGAAAAAGGGTAACATTATTGAATGAAAAAATTTCAAGAGTTATTTTCGAAAAGGCACCAGTTCCATAACCGTGATCAGAATAAAAGACACATGACCTTTCATGTGAAAGTTAGCATTATTGAGTCTACATAAAGAAGTAATGGTGTACAAGATGTTTTCTCTGTTATTGTATGTAACCCTTCCAGCACACCATTGCTTTAGACACACATTTAATTCTAGGAATAGGTGGCCAAAACAATACAAATCAATAGGTATACAGCAATTTTGTCTATCCAACTTTCACCTCATAAAAAATGTCTGTCTGAGAGATTTTCCCTTTTCTTGCATTTAATCCCCTAGATCATGCTGACAAACAACTCCGTATAGATGTAGAGAATTTTGGAAAAACACTGTGTGGTGTCTAAAATTAGCTGAAAAGGGTGTCCGGAGAAAGTGTGTATGTGCGGAACTTCTATTTTATCCGCACAACCCTTCAAAACTGCAGGGTGCATTTATATTAGTCACATGTTGGTCGGTTACGCAATGGCATATAAAATGAGCAATATCACATGTAATTTAAGGTTTCATGCTCGTAATGAATCAATAAAACATAAATTTCTCTACGTATATTATATATGTGTACAGTATAGTGTATAGTGAATATTTATGAGAAGACATAAGAACGGTGTATATAAAGAAAATCATACTCCACCCTTTTTTCTTCGGTTTTGTTTTTGAAATTGTAATTTTATACTTTCACGCACACTTTAGACACTCGAACTGATAAAATTGGATGTGCATTCGGGAGTGAGAACAATACCCTAATGTTTCTGATGTAGAGATAAGTTGAAATTCTCTGAAACGAATAGGCCTATTATTGAATGTTAACTATGAGGGGAGAGTTCGTTTGGGCTTCGGCGACATGTGGATAAGAAAGCGGGCTTTTTAATCAAAAATGTGGCAGACAATGTATTTATTAAGGTTCCATCCTCCGTAGGTTCCGTATTTATTTGTAGTATTTTTTGTATTAATTATTTTTAAGCGATGTGCGAACAAATTTTTAGAAACATGTTTGATTGTACCAACATGTTCTACATAAAATCATCTTGGAATAAGGTCCTCTTCAGTCAACTCTTTCATATAGAAAAACAAATTCATTGCGTCATGAATTATAACATCTGGAGGGAGAGCCACGAATTAACGTCGTAAATTAAAGCTCATCCAACTCTTCCATTTCACAATATGTGTCCGATCAAAAAAGAAAAGACAAAAGTTGCGCGACACAAGAATGATACGTTCAGTTTGGGATGAAAACGAATTGGGATTGAAATCTTGAAAATGTTGTTGTCTGTATGCCTTCATATTGTGACGCTGTGTTTCCCATATGTATTTTTGTACGTTGTTGCTGGGTAATTTATATTTCCAAGACAAAAAGAGAACTAGGGAGGCACACATCGTTTCCGTGTGACGATGCCATTGAAAAGTTCAAGGTAGAGCATGATGTTGACGATTCTGTTATAAGAATATAAGTTTACTTGGACATACAAAATCATATTTCTTAACCATATTCCAAGGTTTTGGTAGCCTACACTTTTCGCTAAAATAATCAAGGTCGATTTTTTCGATTATAATTGAGCGCATAATTTGAGAGAGTTTTTATTTCATAAAAAAAAAAAATGATTTAAAAATATTTTGTATTTCT
>JANSTS010008813.1:0-14013 GCA_026546915.1 Sylvicola fuscatus | reverse complement strand
TTCTTATTGGAATAAGCTGAAATAACTGGCAAGAATCTAAAAATCTACAGCCACGTGACACATTTTGCTGGATTAATGGTTTGTTGACAATTACTTGTCGTTTTATGTGTACTTGTTCATTAAGGTGCAGAGTGTGTATTCACACACACGCACACACACACCAAAACACAGACACATATCGGCTAATCAGCCAAACCGAATGACTCTCCCACTGCCCATGTATATTTAAATTAATTTATTAGGCACATATTAGAGCCGGAAAGTTATGTGTGATAACTCTCCGAACGGCAATATAGGGCGAATAGGTGACATGTTGTCAGTCACATGCTGTTTATGAGTAATGGCCGTGTAATGTTGGCACTGTGGAATGAATAAATTTAAATCATTACGATGTGTGGTTATAAGCTATGTATACACTTTGTTCGTTAATTAAGAGTAGTTGGCAGTTTGTAAATATAACTTTGTGATATATGTGTGTTAAAGGGCTTCGTGATTGTATTTTATGTGTAGCGATGGAGCACTTTTGTAATTAATAAATGGGAAGTATGTGTCAAGAGGAAAACATTGGTGTAGCTGGTGTTTGTTTTAACTGTTCACTTAATCGGATGACATTATTAGAGCAACATACAGCATACTCCTATGTGCTTTGATAAAGTGTTGTATGGCCATTTATTTCAATTAATGTACATAAATATTTTCATCGCTCTTGTCATGAAGTTATCAATCGATCTTCATTTATTGGAAACTAAATCTTGTACGAATACTCATGCATGCACAAACGGCATTTCGAAGCCGATTTTATTATAAAAAGTGCTCGACACATTTCTTCGTTTATGTTTATGGCAAAACATCCGTACACTTTACCTCCATGCGTGTGTTTCTTACATATGCTGTGCGCTTGTATGCTCGAGATCAATATTTTCTCAAGCAAGTACTATAGAAAGTCATTTCCTGAACATCGCCGTTCAATGGGTATATATGTTATATATATATATGTATAAGGGTTAGAAACATCATTGGAGAAAATTATTTTGATTAAGCACGTATTCATTCTATATGGCAAATCGTAAAAATAATATGGCAAAATCGATAGGACTTTCATTATAGTCAGGGAATGTGAGTGCGTGTGGGGATACGCTGGGCCATTAAGGAAATAAAATGATTACATTAATTGTGACTGTCTTTGATATTAAATAGATTGATACGAGTTTGCTGTTGATGAATATTTTTGATAACACGATTGTACTAGTTGTTTTGATGCGTAAAGCTTCAAAGAATCTGCCCCATGTGCAGTAACACACGCCAACAATGTATCGATTAGAATTTATAAATATATAAAACTGCTCTGTAAAGAGTCCAAATATCCATTTATATTACACACTCGTCATATACACGTTTCCACATTTCACATGCGATATCGTTGTGCGCCCACCTCCCCACATAAGATCGTGTATAATTTAACATAAAATAATCCCATAAAAATATCAAGAACAGAAGTTGTCACAGAATTTATCGATAAAATATTTCAAGTCCCATATATGGCGGGAATATGCGCGCAAAGCTGAGAATGTATGTGGTGGCAAGTATCGAATGATGGATTCACGCCTCCATCACCATCACATGGTTTGGGGTTGCATTCCCGTTACAACAATGATCGAGCACGCAGGGTGTTGGACTGAAAAAAGTCAATGAAAGTCTCGTGGGGTGGTTTTCGTTTTTATACGCGCGTATATGTACAGTTATGAATTGTTGTGTAGAATTTCAATAGAAACTTTTATAGTCAAATAACATTGTTTGGGGGGCATGGGTATCGAATTTTTAGCGACTGTTAAAGAAGTGGGTGGTTGTAAAAAAGTAAATTTCTAAATATATTTTGGGTTCCTGTTTTTCATTTTGATTTGTTTTATGCGAAAATTATAAAATTAGGGAAAATGTCAGCTTTAAGTCGTGGTTAAATCTAAATTCTGCGGATAACGTGTAAAAGTCGAGTAGAGTAAAAAAATGGACTTTGGCAAAACTTTTCCGGAAAAAGCATATGTGGATTTCCATGTGATTATTTCGTCTCTAGAAAACTTTTCATTATATTCACAATGCAATAGTCGTACACAATAAGCCATTTCCACAGCAGTTTTCCGTTTTCCTGTAAGCGCTACACACATTTAGATTGTCCCTTTTGTATTCATTTTCTTGATATCATTCAGGGTCTGCCAAGTCTAAGGGAAAACCGGGGAAACGAAATATGTACTCGTATATACGTATACGACGCGAATTCCAATATGACTGTTTTCATTCATTGCATGTTCCGTTTCGGCCGTCGTTTCTAAATTTATTCCAGCCGGCGACATGCCAGCATGTACAGAACATTGCGAAAATGCTTAATACAAATACACCCCTGCACTGAATTCAGAATGTGGCTAGTGATCCTTTTATTATGGGAATAAAGGAATAGCGAATGTCTTCTGCACACTCATATTGATATTTTAACGAAAACGAATGTGTGCTGGGATGATTAGAACACAAATATATTCCATTAACATGTAATATTGTTGTATATAATTGAAAGTTTTTCTTTTTTAGAATAGAGTATTTTATCACTCTTAATCGTATGTATTTTTTTACGTACTTTGGTCTATATTACTTTGGTTTACTGTAAATATAGTTAAAGAGAAATATTATTAATAAATTTTTAAACTACTAAAATATAAATAAAATCCGTTCAGTCACACCTTTAATCTGATTAATTTTCAATTGTTGGATCTTCATTGTTGCTTTGGTCACGCCACATACTGACATTAAGGATTAGCATAATTGAAAAGCACACCATCATCTTATGTGACTGCAAGACAAGTTTGTTGTTTTCTAAAGCACACGATGTATTTCTATATATGCTTTTTGTGGCCATCCAAAGTCTAATGAATATTCATAACAGGCATTTCTTTGATTTCGTACACATGAGTTGAAATGAGTCGTTCTTTGGGAAAAGAGTGTCCGTCACAATTCTCGATTTCATTCGTTAGAGCTTGTTTTCTTTTGTTCTTTGTTTTATTTCACACTCAATATGTGATCGTCTAGACATGGCCATTTTCATTTCTATGTATTAACGTACACAGCATACATGCGCTTCCACATATTTGTCATGCCCGTTAATTTGAGACGCAAACTCAAAATGTGCATACTATGTGTGTATATTGACGTGTAGGCATACATAATATGTGTGAATCGTGAGCGGCAAGCACACAGAGCCGCGTTTGAGACACATTCCTTCCTTTTTTTTTTTTTGATTTGTTATTTTAATTTTTTTTTTACATTTTTCGCGAATACAAAAATTCGTTATGTTTCATTAAAATTTATTGCAACAGCGCTTTATGCTGGACGTTAGCTCACCAAAGTATGAACAATTGTACATTGTATGGCCGCCGTTGTGCCTTGTGTTGGCATTTCTGCGAGTTTGTTGTGGCTGTCGCCAATTCTTTAATTAAACGCACTCCCTCGGCCCTGTATGTTTATGGCGTGTGTGGTAATTGTGTCGGACGTGAAACTGGGAATAATTTACGCGCGCACGCACTGCAGAATGCAGATATAGGAAAATGCAATTTGTGCAATGCCATTTAATGCACATAAAGGCCGTGGCAATTTAAATGAATGACACCAACAGATTATGCGCGTAGAAGAAAATTCATATGTGCAAGTTGTGACTCTTGATTGAAATAATTGGCGTTTCTATAATTTTTGTGTCCATGATGCGAATTGAATGATGCATTTTCGGATGAAATATGATGATATGTACACGAGGTAATTTCAATTGATATTCTTTATTAATTATAATTTATTAGGCAACAATATTAAGCTTCGTATCACTAGCATATTTGTCATCATTTTTATTGCACAAGTTTGCATTTCTCTTTCTAATCACAACTAATAAATATATTGGCCTTTTTCAATTACACACAACATGTAAAATGCAAATGAACACTCTGCTTCTTATTTCCATTCATTTCAACTTCAAATTAATGAAAAAGTATCCGTTGTACAAAAGAGGCATAATACAGAACAATAAACAAGAAAGGGCATATGTTTTATTTAAGCTGGATTAAGAGCAATAGGATGAACAATAACATCCCCATAGATATCAGTTGGCAACAAATAATTCAGAATTAATCCTGAACCGACTCTTATACAACATTACGAGAGAGGGTAGTAAAAAATTGAAGCGGCCCTACATGTACCATATACATACGCACAATACGGCAACACTGAGGTTTGTGCATACAAGTCAAGGGGGATGGTAGGGGGCATTGAATGATGGAAACAAAGAAATACAAGCACGCAGGAAAAAAAAATCACGAAGCGGAAAATGGCAGAAGGCGTGCGAGGGTAAACAAATTAGAATTTATCATTATATACGAGTACGAGGAGGGCATCCCTGCGATATTTATATTCCATAGCCGCCCTCTCACAGCCATCGCTGAATAAAAGCATATAAAACGCTGGAAAAGCATCTGCTAAGCATTTACATGCGTTTTGGCTTCTATTTTTCATTTTTGCCTGTATCTTTCTCCCTTCTCGGCTTTTTTTTTTTGGATTATTTTCTCGCTCCATGCGGTTTGGCTGATATGCCGCTGGTCAGCACAAAAACGAAATTTAATTAAACGGGGTTGTATAGACATGCCTATTTAACCCTTATACCAGTTGCCCACAAAATGGCCTCATTTCGACAAATATGAAGAGGCAAATGGTAATCATTATATTGCCTTTTGTTTGGATATATGTACGAGCAAATAGTCGATTGCTAATAATGGCAACCATCATAACAAGGGAATTCAGCTTTGTTTTGATGGATTTGAAATGCGCAGAGATTTTTTTTTAATCATTCCAGTTGAAAATTAGCAGTAATGATCTTTAGTGAGCTAAGTTTTAAAAGAAAATGATAAATCCTTTTAAAATTAAATGTATTAATGTCAACTGAAATTGCCATTTCACAAATAAAGTAAACTCAAACAATTTATGTGTTAAATCAAAATAAAAAAAAGTTATAAGCTAGAAAGTCAGTAGAGAAACATACGCATGTAGTTCGATTACCCTTACATAAACATTTGTTTATTTCTCGCTTCAACTTCTCTTTATCTGCTAAAGAGAATGAAACCATAAAAAAAATGGAAACACTTTAAGACTGAATGGAATTGCGATCCAAAGGTCTCGCGTGGATTAAGGCGTGTTTTAATTCCCGCATTCAACCACGACAGAATTCAACAATTTATTGTTTACGTGTAGAAATGTTTTTTTTCCGATTTTCAATCCATAAATGTATAAAGAGACTTTATACTTCGTCTCTTCAGATATTTTCTCAAGCGTTCTGCAGTTTCTATCCCCCTCAATATCTTGTTCCAACTCCCATGACCTTTGTTACATAAACATAGTTATTACATGCACTTCAGTGATCGCAGTCTTCATGCAATTTGATGGATATCGTGCCATATAAGAGCGCTTATATGGAAAATCATGTATTTATTTATCCTCGAATATTACAGCGATTGTCATAAATATTTCACCTATTCTACGAAAGACCGGATGACAAGCCACAGGAAAGGAAAACATATCCTAAGTGTATATATAAGTATATCCAAATACGCGTAGGCACAATCAAAATAAGCCATTCATAGTTTATACCACGTCTTCTGGAAACCCCTTTTTTATCCACCATTCAACGTTCGATAATAAGTATTCATGGTATATATTTATAAGGTTAATGTGTATACATACATATATATATATATGTATAAAGTGAAATGTATTACAACAAAAGCGATTATAGATAAAACAAAACACGGATGAAAGCGAAAAACGCTGAGGAAAAATCCTCAGTCCACAGTCCACACGCTTACAATATAACGGCGAGGTGTGCGAGCTGCGACGACTGACTGCCATTGTAGAGAATACCTGTTCTTAAGCCATTTCATAGCGTCATTTCTATTTTCTGGAAGACTGAATGAATATTCCCGGTAATACACAAAATGGTGCTGACAATGAACATTGCAAAAGTTAGAAATTCTCACACAAGACGAGCATACATACATAGATTCGACAAACAAAAAAAAAACAGTAAAAGGGTGCGAGGTTTGTGTAATTTTATCTCATCAATATTTTCCACCCCATTCACCCTATCTCTGCGTATGAAACGGTGAGGCGAAATCGCAAAAACACAGCACTGTTTCACAAGTGTAAGGACAATGCGGGGATGTGTGTGTGGTTCGAATTTATTCCGCACCGTTGCTAATATTACACCGTTGGCACCTATACGTATGTATACATAAAAACATTGCACCTTATCCTGGATGATTGTGCGGTGTTTTTTCTCTTTGTACAATCTTGCCGTGCCACCAACGCAACGCAACGCAGCACCACACGCTCTTGTTCCGGTTCACGATATTGTGATTTTTGTACGCTATATATGTACATAGATGTAAATTGTACATGTACACACTGTGACCCCCAATGCAATTTCATGGCTGGCTAACCGTCTTCACGGCTCTTCCACCCGTCATTGCCACCCCTTCATCGACGGGGCCACCCTCTTTATATTGCTCTATTTTCTATTCACACATTCAGTTATCGTCATTCCGTTTACATTTTGGTCGCCCGTTTTGTGTTATTTTCTTACAACATACATCCTTTTTTTTCGGTTTTCCAGCAGCAAAAGCAAATATATTGCATTGAAATGGCAGCATTCCTTTGAGTATTTGCGTTTTGTGCGTGCAAGGTTGGGTACACAGATCTCAGCGTGCGCGCGGCGCGGCGTGTTGTCGCGCACCTTTGGGGCCACCACCTATATGAATTGTATAGTCGTGTTAAAGAAATAAAGGCTTATGTCGTCACAGAAAAATCATGCTATATTTATATTCTCATTTCTCGTGTATTTATATATACATAAGACGTGGTGAATGAGGTTGTAGAACAAACACTTGTTTCGCTGACAAAGATTTCGCGCTCAAAGTGGGTGGGTTGAAATGGCAAACTCGCTAAATGCGTTGAAAATGTAGAGAGAACATCAGCGAAAATTGTTAATTTCAAAGTTGAGGGACTTTCATGTGTTGGTATTGTGTGTATTTTAAAGGAATAGGTATAATTATGAAGTATGTTTTGATTGTGTTTTATGTTAATTTTCTATTTGGGCTTACAGCGTTTCCGCATTTCATTTGAATGTTTATATTTACTTTGTTGCAATTTAGCTAATCCCCTTTAGCAGTTCTCTTGTGTAGTTTGTGATGGCCGTTTACAGGTTGAAATCATTGAATCCCTACTGCAACTTAGTTTGTGTGAAATGCTGTTAAGTGTTTGTATATAGATATGGAGATTAGTTAGGCTATTTTGATAATACTACAATTGTCACACTAATCTAATAAGTTAAGATTTGCTGTTTTAATTAATATTTTCAAGAATAACATTTCGCTTATTGTTTTTCTCCATCATCTAAAAAGTGCATCCCACTTGGAAGTTGTAAATCACTTTTTATATATGATTTTGCACCTGTACTATACTAATAATTTGTAGTGTTTATAGGTACCAAATTCATTTATCAGCCATTTTCATCTAAGACTAAAGTGATGCACTTTTCTTAAAGCGGCGATCAAAAAAACAAGAAAACACTTTTATATAAAAGGTATACGACAAAAAAAAAATGTCGTCCAGTTCAAAGTAAACCCGACAGACAATAAATTAAGCATCTATAAGAAAGAACCTCTTGTCTTTGACATACCACCAGACTGGTTTTCCATTTAAAGTTGTACGCCTTGAAGGCTTTAGACCGTAAGGAGGTGGGGATATCGATAATTCAATGCATTTTGTACATACGAAGAGAAGGGTATTGAAGTTGTACTCTCTTGCACATAATAGCAATTAGCTATCGTATTCAGAGCATCTTTTATATGTACGGTGTACCATATAACTATTCGTAATATAGCTGAATATTCTGTTTAAAATATTGTCCGTATATCGATCTGCAAAAGTTACTAACAACATGCGTTTCTACAATATAATAATTTATGTGCCATTTTGTTGTTGAAAGAACTTAAAACTGATTCTTCTCTTCTTTAATTATAAGCTGGTTCTTTAGTATATGTATTTAGTTATATCAAATCTGGTTTCTCAAGAAGTAAAGCATCCGCATGGGCTGGATGTGGTTTTATTGGAGAAAGGGTCTTTTGATGCTATGAGAATAAATTCCCTTCCAGAAAACATCTATTGAACTGGTTCTTGACTTTTCGTCGTTGGCTTTTGGTCAGAACTTCACCTTATATTAATATATAGGTTTCATTTTAAACCAGTTTTTTACTATATAATTATGTGAATGTATATCGCGCATGTGTCTAAAAGATATCTTTATTTTTAGCCATTTTGGCTTGCATCTTTTAAGTGGGGATATATTTGAGATGTAGATTATATACATTGTAATCGCATATGCATTGTTTTCGTAAGTGTTGAGTCAAGATACAGCTTTTGTGTGCAACATTTAAATACATTATATCTTATATAACATATGCAGATGTAATAACAGAGCAAGTCAAATGACCGTTTGAATCTCATAAATTTTTTACCCAAAATTCAAAAAAACCAGTTCGGCAGAGATTCAACTTACTTCAAATTGCGTATATCTAAAAATAACTGAATACACATATATTATATAGTAAATTTCCTGTGCGTCCTTTTTAAAAAGCGAATATCGCCTGCAAATGATTTTATCAGCTTAATATCCACATTCTAATGAAAACTATAAAAAGGAAATGTAATCAGAATTTATGTATGCAAACTCGTCGCTCTGAATTTGACCATTCCAACCCTTTTCAGTGAAGATAGCTAAGGAAACATTTCTTCATCTGCTTTTTCTCGCTGAAATTACGAATCAAAACATGTCGCAATATCAGAATTTGTACAATTTGTATAATGGGAAAAGACATGAAAAAACTAAAATCCCATTATGTACATTGATGGAAAGATAAATGCCGCTTAGAGTGCACATAGCAAATGCAAATTAAGATTGGAGTTATGGGTAGAGAATGAGAGAAATTGTGCTCGTATGTGACATTGTGCGCCATAATATCCATTTTTATTCAACGCTTAGCCATTTCCAAGTTTTGATGCCTATTAGATTTATGGTTTATGTTATGAATGGTCACATAAATCGAACTGTCACAGTACCCACACTGTGCATTCAATCATAAATTTCTTCGTTTTTCTGTTTTAATGCACTTTCATGTGACTGTGTTCCATACACAAATTCTTCCTATATGGGAATATGAATTCTAATTTATCAATTTTATGTTATTATTACAATTTATAGACAGTTTATATTTGTATTACAACTTCATTTGAATTTGTTTGTTTATTTTATTTAATTTTTTTCAAAAATATTCTTCCTACATATTTGAATTCGTAATATTCCAGAGTATTATTGGATAAAAAGTAATTGTTGATTCTTACTAACTTTAAAATATTACACGTCCTTCTATTCGAATTATCATCTCAATTTTAAAACCACATACGGAATAATAATCAATGACATAAAATAAAAATAATTGAACAGGCATGGTCATGACTTAGTGTAATCCACAAATAAATTACAAATTTTCTACCAAGAATATGTGGTTTTCAATATTAACATTAGTAAATGTATACATGTGTTTTTTCACATATAACCATTCATATACCCATTTGTCATTCTGTGGAAAATGTGCGATAAGACAGTTCAAGATGTTCCCTTTTGCCATATAAAGCATTTGAAGGGGATAATCATCTTTCCGACCAACAATACATTAATGCCCGCTGCAATTTATGTCATGTTTGTTGTCCCTTACATGTCATCAAAGTCGATAACATACCCTTTTCACCTTTCAAAAATTCTGAGAGAAAAGAAAAAACGAAATTCACAAATGTTGCTGTTCAGGGAAACTAAATTAACCAGAACAACATTTTATGCCTTCATGTCCAGCTTGCATGATTTTTTTTTTTACATATACGCGTGTTGAGCTAAACTCTCCCATTAAAGTGTGCGTATTTACGAGTATAGTATGTATCAAGCATAGTATGTCACTCATGTGTGCCGACAAACCAGGAAGAGTTAGTGGACACATTTTAAAAGCAAAAAGTCCTTACTTTATTTGTAAAATAATAACATAAAGACAGCTTATATAATCATGTTTTCCGTTATTGTCTCTGGCCGTTTAACGTGTGTTTAAGCAAACGTTATCTTGATAATATGTGCTCAAAATTCACATGTTGGCAAACATTTTGTCAATATGTACATGCGAAAGCATTGTGCAAGTATATAAAGTGGCTCCACTGTTTTGAGTGTTTTTGGCATTTTTTTGCTTTCGGCTCCGTTTTTGTTGTTCTGGCGATCCAATACATATGTATCCTTACACATATATATATATATAATTTATTATGTATACCTTCTCTCCCTTTAGCCACATCATCTAGTCGCGCTGGTTGCTTGGTATAAAACACCGCTGGCATATTTATCGCTCGTAAACAAATCTTAAAAAAGTACCATGACAGATACCATTTTGCATTGTTTCTTTCTCCAACCATAAAATGTCAGGAATCTGATTTATCGGCTCTGGAATAATGCCTGTATATATATATATGTAGAAAGGAACATTCATATATGAATTTTTTAATATAAAAAAGAAATGGGATGTCGTTGAGAAATGAGAAATGCTGCAAATTTGAAAGAAACGTTGCTCTTGAGCATATAATACCAGTAGGTATATACTCGTAGAGGCTCTATTGTTGTCAAATGCTATTGATTCCAATAAAAAAAACGTTTTTAATGACTTTTTAATGTTTTTATATTCTTTTTAAAATGCTCTTTTAACATTCGAAATTATAATATAGATCATTATAAATATTCCAGTTCAATATATTAGAATTGTATATTTTCTTTAATGACTTTATTTCGTTGTAGTGTACAATGTACATGCAATGGGATTTTAAAAAAATGTTTATTTTTTCATATTTTGTAACCTTATTCAAAAGACCTAAATTTTCTATCTGTAAAAGTCATAACTTGTGTGCTTGGATGTACTATAATTACATGCATCGGATTAATATTCAAAACATATATTAACAGCAATAAAAATCAAATGTAAGACGCCGCTTATATTATACTACTTGTTTGAACTGAAACTGCATTTTTAAACATTAAACTAAATTCCGCGCTAACTTAGTGGTCATAAAAATTTATATTTTTAATTACAGATTGGCTTCAAACATAGTTCCGAAATGTCTCCAAATATACTTGTTATCAGTGCGTCAAAAAAACTCATTAAAAAACAGCCAAAACTATATTAATACAAGCACAGAAACAATAAATACAAGATCATGATCCGACCGACGGCTGAACATCAAACATACAATTTGAAAACAACATTTCATTGATATACTTGAACATAAAACCTAATCGGCCTTATGCACTTTAGTTGTAACCATGTTATCGCTGTGCAATTTCATTACAAATTATTTGATGCAACATTCGTTGACCACCGTGAACATTCTGATTTTCCACGAGAGCGTCGCGATAAAACAACTTGTCACCCCATTGCAATTTCACACAAGGCTAACATTTTAAGCCGGAATAAAACAGCATAATCCCATCGGCATGGCATGCCGATGTGTTGCAGTTGCGACTTGAAAGGCCCATGCTTAATGTGTGCAACAGCTAGTGGCACTGCTCATGCATGCGAGTGCAACCGGTGCCGCGATAGTTAATAAACATGGCCGCACGCAACGTCATTTAAGCCCTCCTTTAATTGGGCGGTTTAATATTTCTTCTGTTGTTTTCTGAAACTACTTTGGTCCCACTTGCTCGCGTGTTAAGAGTACGGAATCTTGGTTTGTTCTTTTTTTTCTGTAAATCTAGAGCTTTTCAACATTCTCTGATATGCAGGGGCACGTTCATATGGTGTGTTTTGAGGTGAGGAGTGAATGAGACGCAGACATTGTTTTGAAATGAATTTTGTGGTGGATTTTTTTCTTGTTAGAATAAATCATGATTTTCTATTTTCGTTGTGTTGAATAAAATTCGAATGCATTTCGAAAGTTATTAATATAATGATTAAGGACAGTTTGAATTAAGGGTGGTGAGGATTTGAAAAAAATATACATTTAACGGTTTTACATATCTTGCAAATATTTCAAAATATATTACACTTTATAATTATTATCTAATTAGACATGCCTGCTGAAAGGAAATAAAAAAGATGAGCACTGTTCTAAAGATTAAAGTCGACTTTCAGTGGACAAACGTCTTACATTAATAAGTTATTGTTATTGTAAAATAACGCCATCATCGCGATAGGACGGAACTTCAGTTGTATACCGAACCAAATGCTCTGGGATTTGAAAGCTTTTGTCTTTAGAGATGAAAATAACCTGACAAGCGTCGAGTTTATGCAATAAAATTCGTTTGATTGCATTTGAATATTGCATGAAATCTAAATTACTTTTGGGTTCTACCCCATTTCGCGTTCTTCGCGGTTCAAATTTCTCTTCTGTGGTACACATGCTCCACATAATATTGTATGCTACTGCCATACAAAACGTAATATATGGCCGCCACCCAGCGAAAGGGCCAAGGGATGTTGGCGTACCACATATACACGCGGAATTCTGGAGTATCTGCGTGTTTTGAATCATCAGTTGTTTCATTTATGATAGCAGTTTTTGTGTAAACATGTTCGGTTATTTCTTAGCTTGTTCAAATTAATTTTACATCCACAACACACAGTCTTTTTCCGTAGCCATTTCACTTCCACGCCTTAATTTAATTTTCAGTTTCAAGGTATATATATTGTATATACATAACTGGCAACTGGCAAGGTATTGCCATTTCACATAAAAGCAATTGGGCTGCTTTAGATAATACAGGCTGTGGTGCTTTACCAATTTCGAAATGATTGCGTATATAAAATATTTATCGACCGTATATGACCATTTATTATTATTATTATTTGTTCCACGGCTAATGGGTTTTCACATATTATGAAAAAGGATGCATTTAATAAAATGACATTTCCAACAAAAAACTCGTTTAATGCGAATTTTAAGTCCATTGTACGAAATTGTGCAAAAATGCATCTGAAATAAATGTTTTCATGTATAATTATCCGCAATCTTGCATCGCTATAAACTGTTTAATATATTCGAGCGCTTTACCCATTCAAGCATGGCTCTCCCATGTGGCGCGGTATAAAACTGTGATATTTGTCAATTCACATTTTATTTTTATTGTTCGTTCCAGTCATCACATTTGCTACTTCATTATATACGCTTTCATCTCGTTGTTTGTTCTTCGTCGTTTTCATAAACGATTCACACTAATTGATTTTCTAATTTACATAATCACCATTGTGGAGAGCACCAATTAATTGTTATAGTATAATATACTCTATATGCATTTTTATTATCATTATTGTTTTAATGATGATTTCAAGGTTAATTTTGATTTTATTTTGTCTTAATTAAACTGAAACAGCTTAAGGAAAGTGAACATAATTGTCTATATAATATACCTCAAAAACTGTTAAGAGAACTATTAAAAAAACAATGTTTTAAAGAAATATGTTATAGTTGTTGATATCTTAGTAACTTACTTACGAGTGCGATAATAGTAAGAAATCTTATATTTATAAAACCAGATTTTTTTTTTAAATCAATTTTTCCACTTCCCACATTACTATAGATGGTCAATTTTATCTTTCTAATTAGGATCACAATTTTTGATTGCGGCCTTTTTTGTTGTTTTATCTTTTTTAAGGAGCTTTAAATATATTTGATAATTACCATGATACCAAAATAAAACAAAAAAGTAACACATAATGTTTGAAACAAGCTAAAATTGAAAGAAAAACATCTCAGCAAAGTGTCATTGACATCCACTCAAATATTCTCATATTTAATACTTGGTAAGTTCATTCGATGGCGGTCTTTGCCTTTACACATACTTTCCGGATAGTTATA
>JANSTS010008802.1:0-58107 GCA_026546915.1 Sylvicola fuscatus | reverse complement strand
CATCCATAACTCCTATTCGAGATTTCAAGCCTGTATCTCAATTTTTGTGGATTTTAGAAAAACTGATGAAAAAAACGCAAGGGGTAATTTTAGGTGCGCTTTTTTGATGCAGTTTTTATTATTTTCGATACAAAGTGCATTTAGATGCACTTTCTTCTTTTTTCTATTCATTTTCTCCAGAAGCACTGTAAAAAAAGCATGAATAAAATCCATCCAGCATTTTTGACTTAGGCAGCTGCATCACTGCAACAAATCTAAGCATTTTAAATATATTCAAATGATGTAGAAATGTTTGTACATGCATCCACAGCAACTATGTGAAGTTTAAATCTTCTAACTCAATGTTTGTTGTTTTTGAAAAATTTATCACAAAAATGCAAGGGAAATTTTCAAAAATTAGATTAAAATTTAAAGTTAGTTTTTTTTTTTTTGGATGCAATTTTGATAGGCAAACGCCTCCCAGTGCCAGGTGTCGTGAAATTAGTGCCGGTTTTGGCGCGATGCACCGACGATCACGTAGGCACTGTGCCGTGTGCAATATTTAACCTTGGTTTCAGTTTATCAGCGTAAAAAATGGAATTGGAACCAATGCAGTTGTTGTTTAGCAATCGTTTTCTTCAATTCGTCTTGTTGCAATTTGGTTCGGCTTTTATCGGACGGCGTGACAGCAGTTTTCGGTGTATAAAAACGACGGCTCCAACCAGGTTCTGAGATGTGAACAAGTCCGCTCTTCTCCGGAGTGACAGTAAACTGTAAAAAGGTGCCGGGCGAAAGACGGCGCTCGGCATCCTTTCGATAGGTTAAAATGTTTTATTTAAATCGGCGTTTTGTTCAAATGTTTAACTTTATTAGTGCAACAACAAGGTGAGTCAAGAAATATTTATTTGGTTATAATTCCTAAAAAATTATATTGAATATCAACCAGTTTCTCGGGTTTTTATCGGTTTTAATTTTCAATTCACCAAAATCATTTTTATATAGATGAATGGCTCCTTACTTACTTATTTACTGTTCTCGTTTTTTTTTTTTAGATCAAACTTCATTGCTGATGATATGGGAAAAGAAAAACAGCTCACTGAAGAACGCAGCGACCTGTGACTGGTCTTTGGGGAGTGATGTCTTACTTCAATTTTTAATTTATTATTCTATCGATAGTTGTGGTAATATCTTGATCGGTTTTTTTGTGCCTTAATATCGATGATCATTGCAACCGAAAGTCGAATTCGTAAAACCTCAACTTGAAGATCAAATCTTAAGCAAGTGAAATTTCGCGGTTTCCCATTAACCCCATTGGCAGAATTCATTCATTATTCTCTTACGCGGGTATGTCGAATTTATTCTTCAGTAAAACCATGGATGTTAGACAGATATTCTAACGCAAACACTTTCGCAATCTTTATGTTTTTGGGGCAAAAAAAGATTCCGTTATTTTTCACACTTTGTATGGACACCTAGTCTTTGATCTTTGATGCCAAACAACCATCAGGTTCCATAAAGATAACGAGCAAACCCTTCCATTTCTTACGCGAGTAGCATCTTCAACTCGCAGCATTTGTATGCTTTCCATTCCTGCCTAAAGACTTTTTGATTCGAATTACAATATTGTCCTTAGAAGTATTTCGATCAAAAATTATGTTGTTGATTTATTATAATACAGAAAACATAATTTGCATAAACTTTCCTTATACCTTCCTAATTTATGCTGGATCTAGCTATTTGCAGCTCCATCCATTAATCTTAACATTTCCCTAAACAGTACTTTTCTGTATTTTCTAAAGAATTCGCACAGTTTAAAATGTTTTGAAAATGTCTTCAATTCAAAAGAAAACAATATCCTTTAAGACACAAACGATCAATGAACACAGACGATAAGAATTAATAAATAAAAATTGCCAGAGACTCGAAGGAATGGCATCACATCGAAAATATTGATAGAACTAAGGCGCCATTAGTTTTGTCGATTCTTTGGACGTTGACCAGGATAACATCGAAAGAAAATCATTTAGCTGTTAAGAAATCATAATTGTAAAAACATTAACATAAAGGTCAGACAGGCTAAAAACTGTTTCGTCATAAAATGTCCAAAACTCCCAGACCACTGACCATCTTACAATGATCTTAATAATAATAAAATAAAAAATAAAACAAAGCAAAAATCTATTTATTGGTTTAAAGCCATATTTAGGACCCTAAATCCTTATTCAATTAAAAAACAACCAAACTAGAAAATCAGCTTCAGATTTCAGAATTGATACTTTAAGAATTTCAGAAATATAAAGATTTTTTTAAAGATTCGTCTCAAGGCGGTAAAGTAACTTAACGTTTGTAATGAACGACAAAGCGGCGCTTAACGTCTTGCAGATGTAGAATTAAGACAGCGAGAATACAAAACGTCTGTAATCTCCATAGAACTTGGACTTGATAAGATAAAACGTCAAGTGTACTGAGTGGCTAATGCGCAGTCGCCGCATTTCCTTCTGCATCGTTACGCCATGCGTGAATCTAAACAAATCAATAGTATTACCACACGATTATTGGAGTATAATCACAAAGACGTCTATAAACATGTTATTGTAGATTGCCCGACAGACGCACAAATGAGCTTCAGTCGCCTGTCTTATCATTAAACGTGAGTTGCTTCTGCAGTCGATTGAGTGGCTAGCCAAGAAAGTGTTCCTGAAATCGCAAACGAAGTGTCCGCGAAGTTGTGTGAGAAACGAAAAAGTCCCAGCGAAATTCGAAAGTAGTTGACGATTGAATTGATGGTGAAAATGGGCAACTTTTCATCCAGCTCGGTTGAACACACGATCAAGAAGAATCAGGAGTACATCTCCGAAATGAACAAGATTAAGGTAGGAGTATTGGTAAAAAAGTTTGTGAAGTGGTTTAATAAGGCGTTGCCGTCCGGTTAGATGGAGCGATGGATTCAGATGCACTATCAGATAAAGGAGCGAGAACGGGCGCTGGAATTGTCCAAGAATCGTGAGCTCTTCTATTGGATATCGTCGTTCTACACCGTCTCAGTGATGGGCTTCATCACCAAATTCCAACGGACAAAGGCTTTGAATGCGCTGGCGCCAGTTGTGCCACTGTCATTTGTTGTCGCCTATTACGCTGACCTGGCCTATGGCAGCAAGCTGGAGCGGATCAAATGTGAGTATTGTGGATGCTGGTTAGTGCTTTCAACAGCTGCATGACATTGTCGATACGTTTTAGCTGAAGCTGAGATGATAATGCATCACGAGCCCGAGCTGCTGGAGTTCCCCTGCGGTCTGCCGACAGTCTCCAGCATCGATCAGGCGCGTGTCGTCAATGAGATCGAGAAAAAACTGCATCCACATGTGCCATAAGGGATGTCAACGCTGACCAACCATACACCAGAGCACTGATCATTCAGTGTGTTCTTATGGCCGTTTCTCATTCCACATGATTTGATCGTAATTTAAATCGGTTTAGGTAACAAAAAAAATCTGTTGTTGTTGTTTGTTTCTGTTTTGTGTTTTGTGTGCGGAGATTCCGCCAAATTTTTGTAAATTCTGGACGGGGTTCCGCGAATTCGGTGCTGTAGTTAGGCAATAATTGGTCCCAAAAGTGTGCTTAGACGTGACCGTGGACGCTAGGTCCATTGGGCACGCATCAAATGCAGCGTTTGGTATAGCTTTAACGGATCTGCCCAATATTTCAGTATTTTCATTTAGCCAAGACAACCACCGCCAACAGAAGCGGTAACTTCTGATTAGCGTCGTTTTTAGTTGGTTCGTCTTAAAGACTTTATGCTTAGACAATTTACAATAATTTTATCATATCGCCATATGAATACTCAGATGCTCAAAACTATAACCAAACGTGTCAACTTTGACTTTTATCAAATTTCTCATTCAAATGTCTACATTTCGATTCTATTTCGCTACTTATACTGACAAATCGTCCCTTCTTAAATGTCTTCTTGTCATTTGTAAAACTTAAAACCTTAAACTTCCTATCGAATGTACTGAATCGGATAATAAAACTCTTGAAAAATATTTAAGCTCGATTAATCAACGAATATATGTAACTTAAACAAATTAAGGAAGAAGCAGACGGTTTCTTCTGGCTTCTACATACATAAGACGATCGCAAGAAAGCGCGATTTCATGTTTACACAAATTTATCGTGTTCCCCGTTTCATACAATTATATACTCGCATAAATACTCAACACAATGCCTTTATAAACCAATTATTTAGTATGTATACAACATAAATTATGACACCACATCGACATAACTTGTATGTTGCATCCTGATTGCTAATTGGACTGTTGAGTCGAGTGATTTAGAAAAGTACTAACGATTCTACAATAAATTTTGAATAAATAATTGTTATTAATTGAATGTTAAATCGAATTGTATTGTCGAAAAATATAAAATTGATTTCATTAAGTTATGACGTTTAATTTGGTAAATGCTTCTGCAGAATTGTTTTTAAGGACATCCACCGTTTGCAGTATCGTAAAAAATTCATTTTAGTCTGTTTTCAATACGCAAAACTCAACATTCCTTAATTATTTAATTAATTAAATTATGGTCTTAAGTTTCGTTTATGGTACCATTTTTTTTTGATGTTTTGACTTTTTTATCATAATATAATTTTCTTTAATTTAAATCATTTAGACGGTAATTCCACAAAGAAATCTTTAAATTAATAATAAACTATTCTTTGAATTCAACATGGAAATAATTCATTTTCTGCTTTAAATTGCACAACATTTTCAGGAATTGTTTTGATTTTTGATTTTGACAATATTTAATTTACAAGTTTTATTTACAATTTTATTCATTTTCTTAATTAAATCAATTTAATGCTAATTTATACAATGAATAGAACGAGAAAAAACGTTTCAGTTAGACAAACTTTTTGTTATATAATTTTGTTAATAAGTTATTTAATTTGAATTTTAAATAAATATTTATTTTTGCTATTTTCATTTAATTGCACACATTTAAGAGATTAAATGACTTATTTGTATCAACATGGAAATCTAATCTTATCATTTTCCCGATAATTTCTGAACTTTCTTCATTAATTCTCAGCCGAATACAATCAGTTTAAGAAATCACGTGCAGTCACCTAATTCAATTTCACGTTTTCTGTTTAATAAAAATTACAATATCCTGATAACATTCTTAAATCAAATTGAAAACATTTCAATGAGATAATATTTCAAAATCGCTAATGTTTTTTAATTAATTCTTTATACGAATCAGTGACTAATTATAATTAAAGCTCAAATAATAAACAAGCATTTACCTAATTTTTTAATAATTATCTTGTTTCAACACTCAAATATTTATTGGTTTGTCCAAAAATTAACGATATTATCAAACAAACCAAATATAAAATGTTTTGTAAGGAAATTGGCTTACCTATTACAACTTTAATTAATGAAATTAAGAAGAAATTAATTGAAACATAAATTATTTGGGATGGTAATTGAAGTTTCACAAACTAGTGAATGTTTCTGGCGCAAATTGCAAGTGCACCAAAAGTCGTATTTATTAACAAAAATAAAAGCCCTTAAACGTGATTGGTGGCGTTGAATGGATTGTCAGTTTTTTTGATTACCAATCATCTGGGGTCATCCTGCCCAACGACCGCTCTTATGTATTCCCACAGTCGGCATCATCTACCCAACAACAGCTTGTCCTCCATTAGGGAATGGCGAAATGTTCCACATTTACGTCAGTAAATCGACGCTCGTGCTGGAACATCATGCTAGTCATCCCAATTGACTGGTTGAATAGGTTTGAAGCCTTGCAAATGATGCACCTCCATGTTGAGCATGTCCCAGTAGACGTTTCTGCCACAATTTGTCATCCGGTGAACGGACCACTGCCCGTCTTGGAACTTCTGGATAATCTGACATTTCAATTTTGTCTACAATAGATTTAAGTTAAAACGTATTTCGAATGAAACATAAATTAAATACCTTTTTAATATTATTGAAGATGGAAGCGTCGAAAATATAACCAAAAAACAATCAACATCAAACAAAATACAAATAAAAGAAAAACACACAAACTCCCAGTTCATACATTCATATCAATTCATTTATGCAACAAGCAGATTGACAGCTATAGCATCGGTGTATATATAAAATGTATATATTACAGAATTTGTTTTGAATGCAAAAAATGTATGCAAATTAAATAGAATGAGTTTTATTAAAAAATATAAAAGACAAAATTTGTGTTTAAAATAAAAACTTATTTCTTATAATTTAAAGATTTGTTTTTTTTTGTAGAAAATTGTATGTTATATGTGTTACATCATTGGTGTAAATTGACATATTATATATATATACATATAGGTCATCGTTTTGTCAATACTTTTTTGGTAGATTCATCTGATTGAAAGTATTTGAAAATATCTATGAAATCCTTTTTTTCACAATAACAAAAATTATTTCAAGACGTAATTAATTTGAAACGTCAACCTTAAATTTTTTATTTACTCATCAGATTTGTTTTTTGTTTTTTAATCAAGCAAGGTTTAATATATTTTTTTTATTTAGATATTTTTAGTATTTCTGACACCTCAAATATATTTCTGGAAGACTCTAGAAATCATCTTTAAACTAAATAACAATATATCAACTAAAACAAAGTCAAATTGTCGACATATGATTAAAAACAAAAATAGTAATATTCATCACGAAAGTTATAGAAAAAAATCAAAAATTAAATTGAAACGTCAAATTTTAAGCAAATTGTCACACCATAATATTGTTCATCAAATTTTGGTTGATAAAAGTGATAAGACGAATTGTTGCATAAATATTTGCATCTAGAAATATCGCCGAATAAAGTATCAGGCCTACCAACCGAAATCCATCGATCCTGTTTGAGAATTGCAATCGGGTGTCACTGCGTGCTGTCAGAAAATTGGCGTATGCATTTTACCTTCTACATATATCTACGGCACAATCATTGTCTATTGGCAATATATTGCAATCAGCGTCATATATAGAGTTTTGTTACAGATAAAGTGCGCGCAGTGCAATTGACTCCGAGTGGCAAAATAGACGAAATAAAGTTGGCATCGCGGCCAATTGTGGTTTCCGTTCGCCGTCAAGTGGCCACAAAGTCGCTGGCGTCCCAAATTAGTGTAAATCGTCCAGAGCAAAGCCATTTCATTCATTGCATTGGCCAATAAAATATACATATACATATATATGTATGGAACGAAGTGCCACTGGCAGCATTCGCACACACTGACAGAATATATATAAAACATATATATCTAGGTGGCCAGCCCAGATATATGTAAATTGTGTATTGGAGTGGTTCAGGCTCGCGCGGCGAAAAATGATCAACAAACATCTATAGGTTGGCAACGCTTGTGTTTGTAAGTAAAGATGGCGGATTCGAGGTGAAGAACACTTTTAGGACGCCAAAAAATCGACACTTGGTTGTTAGCCGCCTGTGTTCAGTGAGTGAATCCGTGAATTGTAGTTGAACGGCGATCGAGACGCGCGACAATCTAACTTGAGAACGTGAGTAGTGAGAATTAAGATTGAGATTGTGGTTTTCTGCCGTGTAGACAGAGCGCGGATCGTTCAGTTCTGCGGTCAGGCCATATCGGCGACCATAAATCGCGTTTTGTGTGAACTTAGCAGGAAAAAAAGAAAACACTCATTTTCTCAGAGTCACAGAAGTTTTCTTTCTTTGCTGGCTATTTTTTTTCTTTCTCTCTTTCTTTTTCTGTTCGTTTTTTTTTGCGCTTATTTCTTTTTTTTTTTTTTTTTTTATCTTGGTTTTTTTTTTCTTTTTCTTTTTTTTTTTGTTCATGGCCTCTGTGGCCATTATTTTATATATATGTTGTAATTCGTTTATCGCAATGTCCGATCAGCGGATGTGTGTGAGTGCTCATGTGGCGGTGTGAGTCGGTTTCAGCGTGTACGAACACGTCGCGGCCATATCGAAAATATATATGTAGCGACTGTTAACTGAACGCGCAATCGTTTGGCGTGTGTGTGTGTGCGTGCGTTGTTTATGTGCAGCAATGTTCGCTTTGTGCACACATATGGGCCGCTAAACAAACATGGCCGAACGTATGTATTTTCGAATGTGTGAGTACCGTGTAAAGACTTTTCCACATAACAAAATTGCTGGGCTGCAGTGCGATAATATATGGTTTTCGGGAAATCTTCTCTCATTGTCTATATATTTCTTCAATTTATATATTTTCGTTTTTTCGTATGCCTTTTGCTCATTCAATTTTCTTCTTTTGTTTTTTTTTTGTTCTCTTATGATAGATTTCTGTAAGTGTTTCAAAGTGTGAAAAAAAAAGAAGAGAAAACAAAGAACAAACTAACTCAAACAGAATTGCCGCTTAATTCTTGACATTTAGCACAGTTTGCAGCAGATAACTGTTCGAACCAGAAAAAAAAAAAACGACGAAAAAACTCAATTCGCGGTAAACAAATCCGCGAGTGTGTCGGAATTAGTTCTGACTCGGTTCAGTTAGAGGCAGGAAAGAGAAGAAGTTAAAAAAAAAGAAGAAAAGACATAGAAATAGAATATTGGTTGAGGAGGCCGATCCAACTGGCCGCCTCAGACGTCAATAATGCAACGTCAAAGTTAATTGCAGGCGGCTGGCTCGCTCGATTTTCATGCAATTTAAACAATAAAAATGTAAAACAATTGCCAACAAATAGAAGAAGAAGAAAAGAAAGATAAAAGAAACATAAAATTTTCACCGTCCACCCCAAACATCTTCGAGAGTCTTTGATACTTTGAAAACTTTTCTCGTGCACTCGTGTTTGTGTTGCTGTGTGTGTGTGTGTGCGTGTGTTTATATTTTTTTTCCTGTTGAAATCGGGGCCTCACATTTCGGTGGCGGACAACAAAAGTAAAAAAAAAAAGAAAAAGGAAAACAACAAAAGAAAAATCCAGCGGGGGTGTCGTTCAACAATCCACCCCAATCTCTCGAATTCACAGTGCAAAGAACAATATTTTTGTGGTTTTTTGGCTTTTTTCGTTGTTTGTCCTTTGTTGTCGTTGCTTGCTGGTTGGGCGGGCGCCCATCCGAAGGGCGGACATTGAAACGATTTTCCTCATCCATCAACACCACCACCACCACCAACCCAGCGGCCGCACAACCCGCAATTAATTCACGCTGGAGCATCGACCACCGGTCACCTATCGCATCGTCAAAATGCCGAAATTAATAGCGAAAAATCTGTCAAATTCCAGCACGAGAGCGCCCAATCCGATACCAAATACAAATACAAATACGGCCGTCGCCACCCACTCATCCACGTCGTCATCGTCGTCGTCCTCAGCCAATTCGCGCGCCAAAGCGGAAGCCCGTAAAGCCGCCGCCGCCGCCGCCAACGCTGCTGCCGTTGCGTCTGCTGCTGCCGCGTCCGCCGCCGCCGCTACAGTCGCCGCCAATGAGATGGTGGTGTCGACACCAGATTACATGATGAAGTGGAAACGCGTTATAAATCCGTCGGGGCCGCAGCCGCGACCCCGCCATGGCCACCGAGCGGTCTTCATCAAGGAGCTGATGGTCGTCTTTGGTGGCGGCAATGAGGGCATCGTTGAGGAGCTGCACGTTTACAACACTGGTGAGTTGTTTTCCTACATGCCGATTGTTTCGATTTTGTTGTGTTTTTTTTGTTGGTTTTTTCTTCTTCCATTCATAACAATGGTTGGCCAAATGGCTGTGGTCAGATAATGTCGCCCAATTGGAGCCGCGCAAAATCCACACAGACAAAGGCAACACATTTTCTGGTGTGTTGAGAATATATTACAATAATGGCGTCGCGTCAGTTTAATTACCACCAATTGCCTGGTGGTGGCGCTGCGCTGCAAGTTTTTCTGTGATATTCTCCGCTTCCAGTGTCATATATACTGTTATGAGAATGTTGTGTGCACACATATGCGTCATATGTGTATGAAAAGTACAGTAAATCAACTTGCTAGCTCCTTGAAGCCGCGCATGCTCGCCAATATACATGTACAAAGTTTTTCTTTAAATTTCACCTTCGAATTCCTTTGGTGAGATTGTTGAATTTGGTGACCATTCAAATGGTTTCTATTAACGGCTTTGCAATAAATGTGATTATTAAATGAGCAATAATTGTTAATTTCAGTAACAAATCAATGGTTTGTGCCAGCCACCAAAGGCGACGTTCCACCAGGCTGCGCCGCCTACGGCTTTGTCGTCGAAGGCACCAAAATCTACGTGTTTGGCGGCATGGTGGAGTATGGCAAATACTCCAATGAGCTGTATGAGCTGCAGGCCACACGCTGGGAGTGGCGCAAGCTGAAGCCGAAGCCGCCAGAGAACGGACCGCCGCCATGTCCCCGTCTGGGTCACAGTTTCACCATAGTCGGTGACAAAATCTATCTGTTTGGCGGCTTAGCCAATCAAAGTGAGGATCCCAAGAACAACATTCCGATGTACTTAAACGACTTGTACACGCTGGATGTGCGCTCTGGGCCGACAGCCACCTGGAGTATGCCAGAGACATTCGGCGATAAGCCGCCGCCGCGCGAGTCCCACACCGGCGTCGCCTACACATACAAGTCGACCAACTGTCCACATTTGGTGATCTACGGCGGCATGAGTGGCTGTCGCATGGGCGATCTCTGGCTGTTGAACACTGAGACACTGAAGTGGAGTCGGCCACCGACATTGGGGCCGAATCCATTGCCGCGCAGTCTGCACACGGCGACATTGATTAATGATCGTATGTACGTTTTCGGCGGTTGGGTGCCGCTAATTATAGAGGAGAGCAAGATCTCCGTCAATGAGAAGGAGTGGATGTGCACAAATTCGTTGGCCTCATTGTGTTTGGGTAATGATTGCAATGTTTGAGGTTAATTCTGGTTCTAGTGTTCATTGTCTTTTTGTTACTGCAGAGACTATGACTTGGGAGAAGATGGATGTGGATTTGTCAGAGCATAATGTGCCAAGAGCTCGCGCTGGCCACTGCGCCGTCGGCATATACAATCGGCTCTACGTTTGGTCGGGACGTGATGGCTATCGAAAGGCTTGGAACAACCAGGTTAGGGTGAGCTTCTTTATTAGATTGGTGTCGGTGTGATCAGTGAATTCCTAATTAACCAATTTTACATACAAAGATCTTCGGAATCTTGTGATTTTGAAGCTCCAATTAAAGTTTTCTGTTTGTTTTTTTTTGTTTTGTTTTGCACTTCTTTTGGTGTGGGCAGTTTCTTTCAGAAACTTTTTGTTTTTCTTTCACTGATTCGCTGGTATTCAATTTGGTATTGAGCGTCATTGTACTTATGTGGATGAGTTGAACAGTCGAATAAATATTATTAACCATTTCCGCCTTGATTCAGGTGTGCTGCAAGGATTTGTGGTATTTAGAAGTGGAGCCACCATCGATGGCCCAGCGTGTCGCCCTAGTTCGGGCTGCAACAAATTCATTGGAAGTGTGCTGGCCAATAGTGCCCAGCACCATAGTTTACGTTCTAACGGCGTACATGGTCGACACTAGTGGCTGTTCATCGCCCAAAACGGAACCAGATTCGCCTACCAAAGCCAACGATATGAAAAGCGATCAGTACGAACTGGACGAACCGCAAGACGTTATGCCAATGTCGTTACAGGATCTGCCACTAATGCCGGTTCATGTTCCGCAAAAGCATATGGCTCAGTTGCCGCAGTTGACACAACCGCCACAGCTAACACCGCCCCAACAGTCCCAGCCGCAAGCACTCCCAACACCACAACCAGTGATGTCAACACCAGACAAGCCGGCCCGCATTGTCTATCAGAATGTGCAAATAGTGCCGAAGCCATTGATCAATAAAACATCGCTTGCGAACCAGCAGAGCGCACAGGCCATTGCCAATGCCATGCAGGGCAACTTCTACAGCAACATTAACAAACCGCCGTCACCAGGAATGGCGTCCATAACTGCAATACCGTCTGGTTCGTCATCAGGACCAACCACCATTTCAATTCAGCAGTTACATCACCAGACATCTTCGAAAGTAACTCCAATCACATCGCTGGTGAGCGCCGTCTCATCACCAAAACCGACCGCCACTTTGACAGAGATCACGATGTCAACAGCCAGCATAATGCCAGCTCACACATCAACGGTGACTATGAGTTCATCGACAATTTTATCGAACAAGCTGAAAACTCACGGACCATCTGTCCGTCTTGTGGGCAGCGGCACCACACTCAACTCAAATCAGTTCCGCGTATTGAATGTGGCTGGCCAGACGGTGCGCCTCAACACCACCAGCATGCCGACAATATTACGTCCGGCCACCGCCTCGTCGGCGGCATCATCGTCGACTGCGACTGGCACTACGACAAATGCCACATCGGGCACATTGGCCGGCAAACAAATCATTTTCCAGAAGCCATCCGGTCAAAATGTACAGGTGCAACTGGTGAAGACTAGCCAAGGCATGACCGTGCAGACAATGCCAAAGGTGAATGTCGTTCAGAAGATGGCCGGCTCAGCACTGCAGACGGCTAACATGAGTGCGTCCAGCTCAAGCAGCGGCGGCACTCTCACCACTGTAAGCAGTGGCGGCGGCAACACCAGCAGCAGCAGCAACACGCAAGTGGTGTCGACCATCAACACTGGCGGCACAAAGTCACTGTCGGTGGCTGGTAATGTTGTCAAATTGACACCGCACTCGTTAAGCGGCAGCAAGATTGTCATTAAGAATCCCAATACGGTCAGCAAGGTGGGACAGGCCGGCAAGCCAGCTTTCGTCATTACCAACAAACAGGGACAACAGTTGCGCAACAATCCACAGTACATCTTTGTAACAACCAATTCAAACATGCGCACTGTGCAGGCCGGCAACATTGTCACGTCGGCCAACAACTTAGTGTCCATGGTGACGACGTCACAGCTGAATACCGTGCCAACGGCCTCATCAGGCGTGACCACCACCCATAGTAACGCTATCAAAATGATACGGAATGTACAGGGAGGCTCTGGCAACAAAGTCACACTTACTGCTATGCCGGCCAAACGACCTGGTTCACATATATTGTCCGTACCACCGAAGCAGCTGACCATCGGCGGCAAATCTGTCACTGTGCAGCTGGCATCCGGCAGTCAGAAGTTGACATTTGTGTCGGGCTCCAGTGGCAGTGGTCAGGCACAGAAAATCACCACAGCCGATTTGACGGCCAGCGGTCACAAGATTGTTATGGTGCCATCAAAGCGGACCGTCTTTCCCAATACGAAGATTTTGACAGCACAACAGGCCCAGCAACAGCAACAGTTGCAGCAGCAATTGCAACAGCAGCAACAGCAACAACAACAACAACAACAACAGCAGCAGCTGGCTATTGCGGCCAACGATGACGACCAAATGATAATGGACGATGAGATGTTTGCCGAATTGGTTGAGGACACCAGGGACAAAATGCACCAAATGGACGGCGCTTACGATGAGGACAGCGATGACAATGGCGACGCTGAACGCGCGGTGGGCGACACTGATGCCGGCGATGCCCTCATGGAGGAGGTGGACGATCAGACAGACTATGAGATAATTAGCCTGCCGAAATTCAATCGTGGCGGCCTGTTGGGCGGTGCACCACCAGATGAGCACGACAGCGGCAGCAGCAGCAGCCGAAAACTAACAATTGATGATGACTTGTGCGAGACACAGAGTGAAATTGATCACCGCCTCCTAGAGGAACACTTGCAGCATACTCAACAGATTATCGACGATGACAAGGATGACAAGAGCGAGGCGGAAGAGATAACGCGCCAGCTGCAGGCCGAAGAGGAGGAGGCTGCCGCCAATATACTGACAACAATCAAGAGCGCCGCTGATATGTACACACGTCAAGAGTATCTTGCCCAGCAGGCGGCATTGGCCAAGCAGCGCGGCACTAGCAGCAGCAGCAGCAGCGGCGTTGACATGATGCTGGATGCCAGCGGCTTCCTGCCCAATACCAGTCACTTGGATGCGCTGGCATCGGCTGCACTGCAGGCGTCCGTCGCACCGACCGACGTCAGTGGTGATGCTGTTGTCACAGTAACAACGGCGCCGTCATCACAACTCCCACCGTCAGCATTGACGCCACGTGTTGTACCGAAGCGGAAAAAGGCCGAAGAAGATGAGGTACAGTTTTCCTCCACCGCGGACTGCTTTCCTTACCTTAAAGATTGTTTCTAAATTGTATTTGTTTTGTTTCAATAGGCCAAAGACAACGAACCATGGCTGGTGGTTGGTTTCTTCAAAACACTGTTGCAGACTGTCTCTGGGTTCATCGATCCATCCGACTATAGCGTTGCAAATCTCAAAGACTTGAACTCAGACAAAATACCAGACTTGTCGAATTGCAAGAAAATCACACTGCAGCCAGGCACTGCGTACAGATTCAGGGTGGCCGCCATCAACTCGTGCGGTGTCGGTGAATTTGGCGAGGTTAGTTTCATCGATTTTTTCACTATATGCTTATGTTGTTGACACTTTTTTTTTCATTTGTTGTGCAGAGTTCCACATACAAGACATGTCTGCCAGGGTTCCCGGGTGCACCGTCTGCCATTAAAATAACCAAGTCAAATGATGGTACACACTTGTCGTGGGAGCCGCCGCCAAGCACTCAGGGCGAAATACTCGAATATTCGGTGTATTTGGCTGTGCGTTCAACAGCAGCGCCGACACGCCCGCAATCTCAACTGGCGTTTGTTCGTGTTTATTGCGGCGCTGTCAATCAGTGCACAGTTCAGACATCGTCTCTGGTAACGGCGCATGTGGACATCACATCTAAGCCCGCTATCATTTTCCGTATTGCCGCCAGAAACGACAAGGGCTACGGACCAGCCACACAAGTCAGGTGGCTTCAAGGTAAATGAAAAAAAATAGATGGCTAATTGAAGCGTTACTATTAACTACTACTAGTTAGTATGTCTTTACCTGTCGCTCTCTTTATGTTTGTATATCACTCTTTCTACTTACTGTTTTTATAACCTAAAAGCAAAAATTAACTTTTACATATAAATTCTCTGTAAAAATTTGGGTTTTTCTTCTGTTGTTGAAACAATTCATCTCAAAATTGAGAGATAACGACGTCACGAGAGAGCCTTCTGCTTATCATTTATCTTTATTTGTACAATTTTGCTCACAAAATTCTTCAAGCAAAATCATCGTGCTTCTTTTTAAAATTATTCTACCAATCTAAATTTTTGTTTCACTCTTCTTGTTCTTTTCTTTTCTTTTCTTTTCTTTTCTTTTAGTTTTTTCGAGTAAGTTTCTTTTAGCAAATAAACCAATACTGTAATATTCTCTCATTTTTATTTCGTTATAATTTGTAACATAAATATGTTTCATCAAACGAATTTTACTAAAATACTGAATATCGTGTGTGTGTGTGTGTATCCATCCGTCGAAAAAATGGATGCGCCTGCCTCTTCTTGCGTGTGTTGTGCCAAATGCAGAAGATTTTTTCGCACTATCCACCAAACTCAACCCACTCAACACTACTGTTGCGCCTGTCGTTAATCACATAATCAATTCTCAATCATTCTAAACCTGCAACAACACACACGTGTGTACCCAAATACCTGCTGTGTACCGCGTGGCCCTGAGAAAATAACCAACCGTGTGTGTCCACCACTAAAACGCCAAATTTTTGCAATTCATAAATGCATTAAATGCGCGAGCGCACAACATGATTAATACCGTCTTACTCGACCTGTTCTGTGCGCATTAACACAAACGTCCACACCATGTGCTACCCGTTCAATTGTAAGTAGTGCCCATCTAATCATCTAATATTGAATGTTATGTCGATCAGAAATTTATCCCAACGCCCCCCTCAACCCTAACCCTTGCTCCCTTACCATTCACTTCCCCTAAAATGTCATTGTTTTTTGTAACTTACATGTCGTGAATATCTAATTTATTTAATAACGAAATTTGTTGTAAATTGATCAAAAAATCGGTGCAAATGCTTTTGATTTGTCATCGCTTGTAAATTTGTATTTATTTGTCTCATTTGTAGTGTTTAATTGTATGCAGGAAAACAAATCTACTAAGAAATAATTTTTAGTAAAATAAATTGACGATTACATTTGTTCATTTGTAGTTTGGATAATTTATCATTTGTGAAATTTGTTTGATTACATTTATGCAACAGCATTTTTTGTACATAAAACCGCATGATCATTCTTTTAACATAAATATTTAAATCATAAGATGTACAAATCGAAAGTCGTCATTTTTATTTCATCAAATTTGTATAGCAATTTTAAGACTCCCAATTTTCTGGGATCATTCCAAACGATATAAAATGGTTGTTTAAGGTGTCCCAGTGAAACTGCAGTTTTTAGTTGCATTTTTTAATCGCGAATTTTTCACTTGTGTAAAACCATTTTTTTGCATTCAATTTCGTTTAACCCATTTCCGACCAATCAATCAATTAATCGAACAGTAAAATTGATTATTTTCAAGGATATTGTAAAATGACTTTTTCGATTTGTAATCCGAATATATTGACAAGTTTGTTTAAAAATGTGTATTTCGACAAAAACTGAATGGTTTTTGTAACTGTTTTTTTTTTCTCGTTGAAACAAAAATATACCTAATATAAATAAGGTGTTGTAGTTTATCATGTCTTGAAGCAAAAAAAAATTGTAATTATATTTTTAATTGTTTAAAAACAAAAAATGTTTGTTTTAATAAAAAAAACTATAACTGGACAAACTGATGTATTTTACAGACCCACAAGCAGCCGCCAAAGTGGCCCAAACCACAAAACGAACAATGGACAAGCCATCCACAGCAAACAAACGCGTCAAAGGTAATGCCAGCTCAGCTTCGAAATCAAATGCTAAGCTAGACTAGCGGTGTCGAAAAAACCAACAATTTTATTCACTGAGCACGGCGGGGTCCAAACAATTCATTTAGGTCTAGTTTTTTTTTTCTTCTCACTCTTTTTTGACGCGCACATTTCTGTGTGTTTCGGCACACGTGCTTGACTGTTGGACAGATGACGGCCAACAGCCAAGCACATCGCAGTGACAACACAAAAAACGTGGGTCTGAATGTAAAAAAAAAGAAATTCGACGACAAAATGAGAGCTTGAACCCACAAAATGCATATACTGGACGGTTGTGAAATTAGCGCGCGGACTTGATGGACTAGACATGTAAAAAAAAAGAAGTCATTATTTAGCCATAATTGCAAAAATTTGGGGCCCGCGAAAATTATGACCACACGGGGTTGTGTCTTAAAACAAACAACAAAACAACAACAAAAATTCATCATACTTGTTCTTAAGTAACTACTATAGTTTTAAGGCAGTTCTATAACTTTCAATATTTACGTTTCAATTTTCTTTTTTCCTTTTTTTAGTTGACATAATATATATTTATTTTAAGGTTTAGTTTTACACTGAACAATGTCTGTATTTTGTGCGTTTTTTATACATACAGAACTATGTAAATACGCGTACAATTTTAATGCACGTCGACATGTTTAGCTGGAGAGAGAGGATTTTGTAGTTTGATATGAGTTCGGTGCGTTTTATTGTATTTTTTTGTTGCACATTTTAAGAGAGAATCGTAAAGAATTGTTTAAAAAAAAATTGGACACTGCGCAATGGATTTTGTATTGAATGGCTAAAATTAGCCACTCATGTCCATGTGAAAAAAACAATTTTAAGGAATAAATTATTTAATAAATAAGCATATAAAGAAGAAAATTTATTGACAATGAAACGCATTAAAATAGATTAAATTAGACGTCACAGTTTCATTATAGAAAAATAAATGTTCATTGCAAACAGTTTCAATAGCCAAAACCTTTACATCCTATTGATAAAATGTCAAGAATTAAGAGAGAGAACAAAATTATGGAAAATTATGAATGTAATCTAAGTTCGAATGCATGTCATTTTAAAATATCAATGGTTGAATTTCGCTCGGCGCAAAATGGAGTAGTTTCTGAAGTTCTCTCAGACCCCTACTACCGTTGTCGAATTGTGAGAGTATTTCAATTCTACCACAAATCTTATATAGAACAATACTGTAACTTGAATGCTCTCCAGTTGTGTTTACAAAACAAATAACAGATGAGCGATTAAGGAAGGTAAATTAATACAGAAAAACAATTACACTTAATAGTTGTCCTTAGATGTAAAATTGTAAAAGGACAGCTGCAACTAGAATTTTTCAAAACTCGGTTTTATCTTTCTCACAAACAAACAGACATTAGATCTGGATATTTGGATGCAATTTGTCCGTTTCCTATAGATGTCACTAAACGTCAGATTTTCATAGTCTATTTTACAGTTTAAATAGTCAGAAAAAAAGAAATGGAAAACATCGAGTTTTTAAGCTCATCTGTCACATTTTACATTTCCGATCAAAAATGTCTCAACAAATTGATTCTTTTAAATTAGCTTAATTTATGACGAATTCGTCGGTGATGTCATTTACAAATTGACAATTTTAAAAAGTTTTCAACAACTTTACAAGGTCATGTCCGTGAAAAAAAAATACAGCAAACTCACCGCAGTGATATTACATTTAGCCCAAAACGGATTTTGTTTGATAGAGCATGCAAATGTGCATTTCTGAAGTCTGTTTGAGTCTAAGAAAAACCGGAAAAACTTATCGTCTTTTCATGTTGTAATTCAGTCAGATGTTGTAATAAATTGTAACGGTACTTGAACTATAAATTGATAAATTTCAATGTATTTTAAGTTTATTGATAGATTCCCAACTGCTCAATGTATTTTGCTTGATATATTTATGTTGTTGAAATGAATAGTATCCTTAAAAAAAAATATTTATGAAAAACATAAAGTCCTATCTGCTGCAAAATTATTCGTTGAAATTACCATCTACAGTTGTTAATTCCATCATGATTGGTTGTTAACCTTTGAAGGATTAACCCATGAGCTGAATTCAAATTTTTGTGTAAAAAATGTGCGAAAACATGTTCACGCACTCGCCAGTGTACTGTAATTGTTCAAAATGCCAAAAAATTGATGAAAGTTTTTGTAAACGTTTTTCTTGTCCTGTTCAGTGCAGTGTTTAGCTCCAATGTTGTACCATCACGATGAAACGACTGATGGATCCCTTTAACCGAATTTATTTCACAACACGTAAACACCATTGTTGTTTATATAACTGTAAAAAAAAAAAACGGGAAAAAAATACACAAAAATTTGAAACGAAGCAAACAAAACACTGGATAGCGATTCTGTAACATTTGCGTTAGCGTTATGCGCTATTCTGACAGTTGTGCTCGTGCATCGATTGGGAAAAAGAGTAAAATGTGTGAGTGATGGCACTGAGCTATGACGCGCATTTTCGAATTGTATTACGAAAGATAGCGCGCAAACATAACGGAAGCCCAAGAGGTTGCGTTATCCATTGACACTATATGTAATTGTATATTCTCAGCAAAATTGAACACTATTTGTGTTCATTTATCGCTATTCATAACTTAAAAACTATCTTTAACAATATTTTCTGAAGTAAGAATAATACAACTAATTTTTTTTTGTTTTTTCAAAATATGCGCAAAAAATTTTCATCTCGCTCAGTTTTTTTTACACTCGTAACGCTAACGCAAATGTTACAGAATCGCAATTAACGCAAATACAAAATGCAGACGAATCAAATTTTGCTGAATGTAACGCCTAAACATACTTACATGTGCTCCCCCTAGCCTGCACCCGACCGCCCTCTCCTGCTCCACTTCACACCTGCACCACTTCAACCCCCCTCCCTCTAATGTCGTTATCGCCCTGTATAAACATTGCACAAAAAACGACAAAAAAAAAAAGGAATACATCATATAAAACAAAATAATAATAAAATATCTATGTAATAATATATATTAAACGTAAATGATAAAAAAAAAAAATATGAAGAAAAAACAATAGTAAGCTAAATGTATGTTGAGAGAAGCGCTCTTTTATCTAATCTGTAAAACATTTTAAGTTTTTTCAGTTGCTCATCAGCAATGATGATGTAGAATTTATTTTTTATTAGATCTATAACATAACATTAATAAAATGTAATTACAACTTTTTTTTTTGTCCGCAATAGAAAAATCAGTTTTTAAGCAACTAATTTGCTCGTTTGTTGGTACTGTTGTGCTCTGATGAGAGAATATGGGCAACATAAAACATTGATTGCATGCAATATTGTGAATATGTGAAGACGGCCAATAAACGAGGACCACATTATCATAATTTGTTTCTTAAAGCCGATGCAATTCGGTTTGCTCCTTGTGTTGTTGATTTTTTTCTTTTCTTTTCTTGGTGATGATACTACGGACGAGTATGTTTAAGAAATATCAATGATATGTTAGGCTAATCGACGAGAGTGGTGTTTAAATCTATGTATGTATAGTAACAAGAATATAATATTAAGGTTTAATATTCATATAAAACTTTATGGAAGGTTGTTTCATTTACAATGTGACACTAAACTTTTGAAATGTGTCAGATTTTTCTTTAGGAACTGGACGACTGTCTATTCGATTCATTTACAGCGTTTTAAAGTAAAGGTACAAGCCAACAAAAGCAACTTTAGCTGGGAAAACAATGAGCATAACGGTAAGGCCTTTAATTTATTTTACTTCAATTAGGAATCACAATATTCAAGGTCAAACGAAAAATTAAAATAACCGCAAAAAAAGACGAAAACATTCGCCTACACCCTGTACCAGCGGTAATGACGTTTGACACTTACCGCAAACCGCAACTCGCAGTTACATAATTTGGTAGCTACACACATAAGATTATGGTATTATGACACAAGCAGCTGTCTTATGTAGCGGCTGGCGCCCGCATAGACTAACGGTGCTTTAATTGAAAAGAAAAGTCATAATGCGACTGACTGATTGACGGTTGTCATGTTGATATGCGAGTAGCCGCGAAAACATATTTTGTGCTCACCTCAACCATTAGATTTACTCTTACTACAAAATTTCCCACAAGAAAATCTGAAGGCCACCGAATGTATGTTGTAATATATGCTCGCATGTGTGCTATTTGTATGAGGGGGGAGAGAGAGGAGAGAGAGAGAGAGAGAGAGAGCGCCGGACAATGTGTGCGTGCTGCCATCCACGCAAAGAGGCAGCCAAGTGGATGAGGAGGTGGGAGGGACAATAAACGCTTACACGAGCTTCACATATTGGTAGCAGCATAATGAGCGCGCTTGTAGCGTTTAATTGTGTGTCGCGCATGTGAAACATTTATTTCGATTTGTTTACTCAGTTTGCTTTGCAAGTGGTTGGACAGCAGCGCGTCAGAAATAGTTTCGGGTCGAGCCAAAAAGTTCGCGAGCCGGTTTTTTTTTTTTTTTTTTTTTTGGTTTCTTTTGTTGTTGTTGTTGTAAATTTGACCAGATGAATTGAACCGTAAGGCGCGTTTTCGGTCGACAAATAAGTTTGGTGGGAGAAGAGAAAGAGAGCGACACAATTTTTGCTTGTTTTCACAAAAAACATGCAGCACCGACAAATATTTGCGGTTGTTAATTAGCCCGCTTCTTTTAAATGTCATTAACTGCTGCAGCACGAGCCACTTATGACTCACCGCACTCTCCCTGCTCTTTAACGAATTCTCTCTCTCTCTCTCTGTCTCTTTCTCTCACCACCTTCAACCGGTAAAATCAAAATTTGTTTTTTTTTTGCATTAATTTGACGCAAAAGTTTGATCAAAAGTGCATTTAATGCTGGTTTCGCCGATTTTTTCCCTGCCGTCCGGTTCAGTTCTACTTCTGCTTTATATATATATATATATATCTAGTTTCGCGCGTCACTGTGCGCGCTGCATTTGATTGCTCGGTATCAATATATTTCAATTGCATCCTACGCAAAAGCCATACAAAGACACTCCAGTGTACAGTTTTCTATCTATATATGAAGGAGTCTTGTAAGCTTTTTGCCTGACATGTGTTTATGTAAAAACTATATAGTGCATCTGTAGCCTATAAATTAGGAACTGGCCAGTTGAGTAACGCTGACAAAGGGACCTAAACTAAAAAAAAAAAACGAAAAACACAAAAGAAAAAAAAACAAGTCAAAGAAAAGAAGAAAAACAACAAGAAACCGACAATAAACGGAAGAAACATACAAAAGACAGTTACGGCGAATGACAAAGAAACGAGATAGATACATATTATCTACAACACAAAGCAGATACAAAAGAAAATAATAATTAGCAAAAGTGGTGGAAACAAGAAGAAAAGAAAAGAAAAACGAGCATAAGAAAAAGAAGAAGAGTCCACGAAAAACGCAACTACCACCGACGAAGAAAACCAAAGTGGGCTGCTGGTAGTTGTGTAGTCGGTAGTGATTTGACAGTTGGAATACATATATAAGCGTGGCGACGTTGACAATTCGAACGCTTGAAAAGCGCCTGCAAAGCTTTCTGGGTGTCCCCACGGGCCAGTCGCTGCGAATCGCTAATACCATCGCCATCGGCATACGCGGCACGGAAGCAGGCGCGAGTGAGAGCGAGTGTGACCGTTAAGCAACGTTGTGCTGGGCAGTGAGTGTGTTGTGACTGGTGGTTCGGTGGTTTGTTGTTAGTGCAGTGCAATGTCCGATATCGTCAGCGACGAGGATTTAAACTCCGCAGGACAAAGTAGGTTCCAACAAGACAAACGAAAAGCCCCACTTTTTGTTTTATATTATATTCCTCTCCATTGTTAATTACTATCAAACAGCTTTAAAAACTGAGCGAAAATGGCCGAAATTCGAACAGAAAAAAAAACACTACAAATTGAAAAAAGAAAAAGAAAAACAACTGCAATACCCCCACGAAATTGGTCAAGGCCAAGTGCAAGTGCAAGGTTTCGTGGGCAAGCCGTTGGGGCGTTGCAGTGAGAACACGCAAAACAGCCAAAAAGGGAAGAAAAAAAAATCAGGCGAATTCGACCTTTGAAACGGATTCGACATAATAATATGGGCAAATCGCGGTGAACAGCTGCTCTGTGCCACAGCACAACCCTAATTAGGTTAGGTGAGGTTGTAGTGGTGGGTAGGTCATATTCACACCACACACACACACAGTTGGTGTGTTTACAGTCATCCGTTGTAAATGAGAAGATAGCACGTTTTTGCGGGCAGTTTTCGTGTGTAGCTTGACCCCCAAAATTATGGATGTCCAAGTTCAGGGTCTGACCGCCGGTTGTTACGTGAATTTTGGACAGCATCATTTTGCATTCGAAATGATAACCTATTTCAATTGCATAGCGAATTCGGTTGGCTGTCAAAATCCGGCTGACCTTGGAATCCTTGATACTCTTCTGGAAAAGTAGTTCCCTTTCATTATTATGTGGCTGTTCTAATTGATGTGGTCGGTGGCTCTGTGTGCGTGGTATTCACACAAAATCGTCTGACCAAAATACATGCACGCCGCAATGAAAATCTGCTCGCGTATTTAACCGCGTCACATTTGTGAGTGTGTGTGTGTGTGTGTGTGTGTGCAGTCGAAATTATCACTTAACAATAATCGAAAAACAGACGGACAGCAATTAAAAACAACAAATGTGTCGCGCGCATCTGAATGCCACCCGCTCAGTACTTGACAGATGACGTCTGAAATGGCTTTGTGCCGGATTAAATGTCATTTAAGGTCACCCATTGGCGTCTGGCCCAATCCAAGTGTGCATTAACACAGCACAGCTGCGGTGCAACTACTGCGGCCGTGACATCAGTTGACCCAATTCAGCTTGTTCTGGATTTTCTCTCGTTCTCCCAGCTACTGATCTAGTTTCGGGTTGTCAGGTTTTTTATTTATTTTTTTAACGGTAATTCAGTTGTCCGTTAAAACTGTAATAAATTGAAATGTTGTTTAAGATTTCTGTAAAATAATTGAAATTAATTGTTTAATGACTTGCATGTTTTTATTATCGGTTGAAAAATCAAAAACATTTTTTAAGCGGTTTTTTAATCGGTTTAAGTTAAAACAAACCCGTCAAATTATCTTAATATTGGAAAATTGAATTGATTTTTGTGCAATTCAAATGACTTAAATTATTTGCTGTTCGTTCGTCCTAATTAAGGAATTTTCTTTGTGTGTATAACAGTTTTCATGAACCTTTATTTGCAAATGGTAAAACTTTTCCACCTCTAAAAAGCACATCAACAACAATGATTAGCAAAGTTTCTGTGCGGAATAAGTTTCGGCCGCACGAATTGCCACCCAAATAAAGTAACAGTTTTATGATGGCATCTTAATTATTTACAGATGGCCAATATAAAGTTGTTAAAGTTCACCTGACATTTGAAAGGTCCATTCTGATTTGACAGCTCCGTTTACCTGTTCAAACGATAAACTGCTTGGTAATTAAATCTGACAATGATAACGGTCGACGCGAAATAAGTTTTGTGTACATTTCCCGACGAAATAAAAAGCCACTGAATTATAATTCAGATCTACCTGAGTTGGAAAACGTCACAGAACAGCACCTATCTGTCACTAGCCAATAGTTGAGTAGAGCTGCACGAAATCAATAAGCGAAGAAAAGCCTTGACTTCATTGATCTTGATTGATTCAAAATGAACGTACTTGAATTATTCTACAACATGAAATCCACCTCAATACCGCCCGAGGCGCGTTGACGTCACGACGCGGGCACTCTTAGACGCATTCCAGAGCACCGAATTGACGTCGAAATCAATAAAAGCTTTCCAATGCAGGAAAGGATGGAAAGTGCACAGTGTGTTTGACATCCTTCGACATGGGGGTTGATTAAGGACGCGCGGAACGCATTCTGGGACTGCACAACACAAAAAAAAACATTCTTTGTCAAAACTGTCAGTTGGTTGGGTTTTTTTTTTTTGTTGGTAGGAAACGACGGGCGCCACTCACATTGATTATGTACAGGCGTCGTACACAGCTGCAATATGCATGAGGTCGCGTTCAAACGGCTGTATTTATGTACGATCAACACCAGGCCCATTCGCACACAAATATGCTGCACATTCGTGTGTTTTAAACATAGATCTTGAGTCATGTTGAGAGTTTCAGTGCCAAGGACGGCGGCTCGCTCCCATACAATTGGCTCGACGTTCACGATTCATTGCGGTCGAGAGTTCCTCTTGCAATTTACTGCAATTCCCAGGTGTGGCCTGACAGCTCCACTTATTTGTCGGTCAATCAATCGATGCAAATACACTGGATGCTTGACAGCTATGCGCTGCACGCCGTTGTGGCAGCGTTCGAGATAGGGTAGATGATGGCTGGTGCAGCGCAAATGACATTTCGGACCAGGGAAATTGGGGCAGGAGGTCAAGGCTTTTCAGTGGCCACATTTTACACTCTTCAGGATGTTTTATGCAGATCCCTTCTTTTCTTTACAACATTTTTTCGCAATTGTAAGCTGGTCGGTTTGAAGATTCCTTTTTTGGGTCATTTCCGGGATGATGCCCTTCGGTAATATCCTTTTCTGATTTCTTTTAAATCATGGTGTAATTCTTTCAATTAAATAAATTCAACCTTCAATATTTGTTCTTACCTTTCTGACTGATTCTAATTCCTGCCAAATGTCATCTATGCAACTAATTTCCTCAATATTTTTATGTTTTTGCAATCATAATTTAATAAGTTATTAAACAGCATGAAATTCCTAATTTTATCGACAAATCATGCATTTCAATCAAATAGCAAGTTGAAGAGGAAACAAAAAACCCCGACTCATGACTGACTAGTGACCCCCCCCCCTCTCCTCCCACACACCAACACACACACACACACACAAGAAAAACTATGCGCCTGGAAAAATTACAAATCCACAAGGAACAAAGTTATTGATCAAAAGGCCGAAGTAATTTGGTCAGTTGTGACGACAATGAAGTCATGCCGCAATTATGTGGCAATTATGCATCATAAAAGCCAAGAACTCTTCCATTGCATGTGTGACTTTATTGCACATTCGCGGCGAATTGCATCGTTCTGTTCGACATTCGCGGATATGTCGCTTATGTAAAATGGCAAAGTCTCAATTGCCCAGCTAGCTAGCTGAGCCGCCTCACACACATAATTTGTATTTATTTTTAAATGCAAATGAAAACACACAAAAAAAAACAAAAAAAAAACAAAACAAAAACAGAAAAACTTGACGGACTCGTATGCTTTAAAAATCTATAATTCGTCTTTCTATATTTATGCTCTGGTGTTTATTGGCTGTGTATGTTGATGTGTGGCCATTTTTATGTTGTTTTTTTTTTCTTTCACTTTTCGTCGAACTAAGCATTTATTTTGCATAGGAGCGTCATAATACGCGAATCGGGCGACATTCGCGCGATATCGCCCCATATCGAGTTTTACGTCAGCGCGGCGCGGTCGCGGTCGCGGTCGCGGCACAGCTGATTGCGTTTTATGGTGTTCGACGATTTGCATTCTGGACTCGCGTTTATGACCATTGTTCACTCAGTCAATTGGTACTGTAATCAGTTTTTTTTGGCCTGAAAACGAAGAAATTATTTTTAATCTGACATCTGTCACAATTCAAAAATGTTACCTATCGAATCGATTTGTAGAAATAAAAAAAAAACAAAAAACAACTCCAAACACTGTGAGTCGCTTGGATTTCGTTTGTTTTTCACAACACCAAATGAAGAATATATTTCAATCTGACACCTGTCATCGGTCAAATCAGTATACAAAAGTTAACAAAAAACATCATTATATTTAGAGTCGTGCGAATTTGGTTTGTTTTGCACAAGCTCGCTCGAAACTAAACATTCTGACTGTTCATTTTTTGCATGTAAATTCACAAAAAAAAGAAAAATATAAAACGAAATCCTTTCAAACGAGCAACTTTAAGTGCTGACATTTGTACGACATTTTGAACTATTTACATCATTTTGTTGAAGTTAAAAGACATCAAAATGCCTAAAATCGTGCGCATTGATTCGTTCACAAATTCGCCAGAAATTAAGCATTTTGATGTAATTAATTGGTGGTAATGCAATGTATCAAGGTCAAACACAATTTTTTCTTGTTATTAAATTGTAAAACCGATAGGAAACAACACCCTGTAAAATTAGCAGAATTATCGTACATTATGACATTGAACTTCCATTATATAATAATCACAAATACAACAAGCTACTGACATTAAATTTATGCGCGTCACTAGGCGCATAATTATATGCTAGAAAAGTCATCAATTATTAACGAATAATGTTGTGTTTGCACTTCAATGGGCAAATGGCATCAATTAAATGTGTTTTTACCTCAGAAAAAGTGACGCAATCGCCGTGTCGCGTCGCGTCGCCACTAATCAGCTAAATGGGCAGCTTAAAGCTTCGCTTGATTGGGCGGCCGCTAAATGCGCGGAAATGCAGCGACAATGACTGACGTCGGTGTCGTCCATCAAGTTAGCCGTTAATGGACCCCTTGGAAGCATCTGTCACTTCTAGTTGATCGTTTGACAACTGGAGCGGTCGGCCACAATGTTGCGCTCATCAAATATGCATTCGTGGGCCTGATTCGCTAATACGTTTAGTGTCACTTCAAGACGCCGCTAATCTTGATATTGATCTGAACGATAAAGTTTCCGTTTTCGTGTTCTTCTCGCCGCAATCGCCATTGTTACCGAGCACCACGCAGTTTCACATTAAATCACGTTTTTCTCCATTTTTTTTTTTCTAAAACTGTTTTCCACGTTTCTGCATAGGTCAGCGGCGAGCTGTTATGCACTCAAGTTTGCATCGACTCGTGGCGGTTCTCTGTATGGCGAATGTGCAGTTGCACTTGCTGAATAATTGATTTTTAGTCCCGTTGCCACTCATTTGGTATGCTGATAACATTTAAGGACTGATCCTTGACGGTGGCTAATTGTAATGTCCTGGTATTGCGTTTCAAATTCACTTTGCAACGGCTTGTTGCACAAACATGTTGTTTTTACGGTTGATTGTTCAATTTTGTTTTTATCAACTTCTTTATGGTAAATGTATTTGTTTCATGCGGGACAAAAATTACACAACAACCAATATGACTAGTTAAAATTTTGTAAAACCTAAAAAGCTAAAAATAATTTTTAATTGTCTTTTTGTAATCAGAAATTCACATTAATTTTTCATTTAAGATTATCCACCTAAAATGCGCCTACAACTCTTAACCTTAAGTTCTCAACATCTTAAAAGCCTTTTTTTATTATCTGTTTAAACTTTAATGTTTTTTTTGTTTTATCACAAATTCTGTAAGAAAAATTAAGAATCAATTAAAGAAGTTATAAGTCAAAGATCTTATCTGAATCTCAAAATTCTCTCACCCAAAAATTACAACATACAACGCAAAAAAAAAACTTTCCTTGACCTTGACATGTGCAAAACACAAAGCCGCCGATCTTTTCTAAATCGTGAACTGTATAAAAGTGGACGCCAGTGCGACGGCGACGTGTCGTCAAGTCATCTTCGATGGTGACAGTTGACACCAACGAAACGTATGCGAAACTCCCACATTGAATGAATTATTAATTGATGAACTTTGGTAATTTGCTTGTGTGCTCCATTTAGGTGACATGAAGGCTCATTTGTGGTCTGAATAATCGATTTTTATTATTTTTAAATTTAATATTCTTCTTTGTTTTTTTAGCTTTAATCGTTTTATTTGTTGTTAAAACAATGTCATGAGTGTGGCTTGTAGTCGCTGTGTTCGCGAAACGGCGGCAATTAACTATTACCAAACAGCAGCGAAAATGTCCGTTGTTCACATTCGTCCTTAATCAATTGCACAATAGAAGTTACGGTAAATTGTGTAGACGTTGTCATGCCTAATTGTGCGTGAATTGTCGCCACTTACGTAAGATATTTACTATGGGACTCAATGACAACTCATCGAATTGGGAGGATGTGTGTACTCGCTTGTAACTAAATCTACGAATTGTGTCCTGGTATCGGTTGTTAAGGACAATCCATATCGACCAATTCATATTTTTGCTGTATGTTTCGGTAGCCTCTCGTCTTAGCTGTTCCTTTCTATTTTCAAATTTCAGACGATAATGTTCAAGGTTAAATGTGAAAAACACCATATTTTTGACGTCCTTTCTCAACAAAACATCTTCATACTGCTCATCTACGGTAACAATGATGAGCCGCTCATAATTGCAGGCTTTCTTCGGTGCGGATTAGGGGTTGCCATGACGCCGCTAACAGTTTCCTTGAAAGGACTATTTGCAGTTGAACAAGCCATAACCATTTTACGGTTCCCTTTACCAGTTCTTAAATTAGAACCGATAAATTCAACAAAAATGATTTTAAGGACTTCAATTGTGAGAGTCAACTGTTGTTTCGAAATACCATAAAATCTTGCCAATCGCGTTTTCCCCTAGCAAACCAACCACCCGGTCCCCGCTCCCCAACCCCCCCTCCTAACTCCCCTCTAGTTAGTAGCGCTTGAAAAAGCCGCGTCGCGCCGCGCTGTCTTCGCTGGCTGGCTGGCTGGCAACCGTAGCGTTCGCCTGTTCGCCTCCAATAAAACGTCGCACTGACACTGTGTGCTTTGTCGTCAAGCAGAGAGCGCGCATCGGCCGGAGAAGAGAATCCTTCGAGCACACGAAAATTTCCCATACACGAACGGACGATTGTTGTTGTTGTCTGTTTGCCTATTTTTCCCTTTTTAACTTATCTTATTTTTTTTTTGTTGGTTGAAATTCGCATGTTTTTCTGTTGAAAAATACATTGTCAGTGGCTGGGAACGTGTGTTGGTCCCGAGGAAATTTCGTCCTTACCATAAATTCGGTGCAAATTGTGATCAGGACAAACGAACTCTTCAAGTTGTGATACCTTGAAGGCAAGACAAACGAAACGAACGAAAAGTGGCGCTGAGACTGCCACGAATCCGGTTCCGGCGCAACCACATCGGAGCTTTGGTGGCGCGGTTTGAGGTGACACACGCGTGTGTTTCAGCCGCACAAAAGAACAGATAACAAAAAAAAAAAAAACGGACGAAAAATTAATACACAAAAAAAAAAGAAAGAGGAAGAGAAACAAAAAGGAAAAACGGAAAACGCGAACAAAAAAGTGTATTTTGTGTGTGTTGCAAGGACTGCAGTGAGTGTCGTCACGCGTTTGATTTAGTGAATGAACTGTCGAAATTGAAGCGACATTTTTTTTTTTCGAAATTGCAGTGCACCAAAAACGGTTCAACTTTAATTGTTTTTGACATTTGAAATATCCAACAAAAAAAAAAAACGAAAAACAAAAAACATTTGGTGAACAAAGAACCGCAAAAAACACGATGAAATAGTGCTAAAGTGCAGAAGTACCGAATGTTAGAGCGGTTTTAGGGGTTAGAGCAGCTGAGTGGGCCAAAAAAAAAGTTCGCTACCGAAATAATGAATTCGCATGATTACGAGCCACGAGAGGAGGGTCAGTATTTGCCACATAACCCCAAAAAATATATGTATATGCTACACGTTGATAATTGGTAACCGCATAGAAGTAGATCGGCAGTTGGGGAGGCGTGCAGGTTGGCTGTGGGTGGCGAGTAGGAAGCATTGGGGTGGGGCCGGGGTGGTTGGTGAATGTGGGGCGAGTGTGTGAAGTATACTGAGCAGAGGGCATCTGTACGATATATTGCAAATTAGCGCTCAGCAGCAAATTGAAACGAAATGCGCGTGCAGATTGCTCGCGATTTGTCCCTACGCCACCACATGAACCGTTAGACACGTTTAAATTCGTCACACAAAAGAAAAAAGTTATTTTTGATTTTTTTTTTCCGCGTTGGCCATAATTGAATACACTCGCCAGTTTAGCGTGCAATTCCATTAGGCGAACGCTAAAAAACATAAACATAGAAACATTACATTTTAAGCGTTTACATTAAGCGTTTGTGTACGCCTGAATTGACATATGAAGCGAACTGCCAAATCAGCTGTGCTACCGATTAGTGAGCGTGCCACGCGCCACCAACACCAACGCAACGCATTCCTTCGTGCCTGTCACTACGGACGAGGTGCGCGCGTGTGTGTAGCGTTTGAATTTGCATAATGCAAATGTATTGAGTCCTTTGTGTCCTTTTTTGCAATAAGTTCCATTCAGCCACACACAAGGAACTTAATCTCCGGCTTAAAATGTCATTAAAACGATGAAAAGTGAAAAAATTAAGCTTTCAGTAATACCAAATGAAAATTAAATAATCTCCAAATTTAACCACCCTGTTCCAATTTTTGTGGCCGTTGCTCGAATTTTCCAGCACGAGTCCTTTGTCTGCTAGCATCGACGAATCACAACGTCGTCAGGCTTGGGGTAGTTTTTTCCTCTACGTCTTTCCTTTTTTGTATTCGCTTGTCATTCGTTTTATCGGGTGTACGAGGTCATGACGCTGAGCAATACAACGGGGAGTTAGGACGCTTTTCACCCCTCATTTCAGTGAATCCTGTTGTTGCGCATCGCTACAGCTGGAGAGAGAAATTATGATAGAGTGAGAGAGTGAGAGAGAGAGAAAAAGGAACAGGAGCAAGAGATAATCGTGTAAAGTCTTTTGTCTACTGCAAAGTTGTGTGCCACACGAACGTTACCAACGTCGTCCTCGTACATCTTGTGTGCATCACATTAACAACTGGCGGCGGGAATCGCATCCCATTTAACCGTTTTCTTGTTGCCCCCTTCCCCCACTTCCCTCTCTTCAAATAAATGGGTATTGTTCGTTTATATGGCCTTGAATTGCGCGACTTGTTCTTTTCATTTAGAATCTTTTTGTGTATGCAGGAGAGCATGTGCAATGTTTCTTAAGGCGCGCACAATGAGTCCGTCAATTGCCCCCTTTCGTCCTTTATTTGTAGTTCTTGTCGATTGACATTGGGGTCGTTTGCACATGAGGGGGGAAATAGTTTGCTGGCAGTTGAATATTACAAAGTCGCAGAATTTATAGAGTTTACTTGAACCGTTTTAAGGATCAAAGTAACGGTGAAATCTAAGGATACTTTTTTTTTTGGTTTAAATTAAATATCTTAAATTTTATTTGAACCTAAAAGCCATTTGTTAAGCAAAATTTGGTGTTGTACAGGGTGGGTCGTTAGTTTTTTCTTCCTTTAAACTGTAATATCCTTTTCAACATGATGTTTTGTATGAAATATTTCAACATTGGAAGTCATTCACAGTCATGACGACAAACTGCACCCTGCTTAGCTGCATCTCTTGGCAGCTATTCAAACGTGCTTTTCGGTGCAACTGCGCTTTAATGCACCAACACAATGACACGTCGCTCTGGATGCATTTTACAGACGATGGAATAGTGTTAGGTCCACAGCCGAACAACATTCAGTTGCAATTCGGAACAGTCACCAAATCAAAAAATTGAAACATGAACAAGCTAAACACCAATTCTGTTTGTAAATTCCTCCGGGCCCTATTCTGGGTGGTATGGGCTCGTTTATTTGCTGTACTGAGTGGAGATGAGCTTCCCTCTTTCTGATAAACAATGCATTAAGTGCAAACAATGTTCTTTCATGTTGTCAATTGAAATTTTATTGTTAGTAATTGAGTTGTGAGTGGCGTAGGTGCAAATAATTGCAAATGTTGAAACACGCCAAAGTTGCATCGTTCTGTAACTCGTAAACATTTATGAACATTTTTTACATGACCAATGTTTGACCTTGACCATAGTTACTGATTTGTTTTTATTTTTGTTTCTTCTTGTTTTCTCGTTGTTGCAGAGTATGCGACAATCATGGATGTCGAAGGTGGTGATTTCGACTCAGGCACGGGTAAGTACGCCAACCGAACGCTACCAGCCGCCAATGGTGAGTCACGTGTTTTAATGGCGTCAAACATTTGCGTCATTCCAGGCCAACAGAGTCAACAAGCCGAACTGGAGTTGGCTACCAAAATGCTGCAAATTCAATCGAAACGATTCTACTTGGATGTGAAACAGAACCGGCGTGGTCGATTTATCAAAGTGGCTGAGGTGAGTTCTTCACTTTTTCATGCCATTTACCGTTATCTCTTAATCCGGATGAATTTTGGCCAGCAAAAAACTACATATTTTAATTTGGGGCAAAATCGATATTTGTCAAAAATAACATTTTTAAGAAAGTTTAAGCAAAACTGAAATGGTAAACGAATCAAATTGGTTCTATTATTAAACTAACACCAAATTAATTGTTTATATAATTGAGAAATGTCAACGAAACCAATTCACCAAATGTCACTCTCAAGAAAAGGTGAACTGCATTTTTTTGCAAATTATTTGGTAAATGTCGAAGTATAGCTTTTAGAAATTAAATGCTAAATATACAGGATGAGATCAAGAATTCAAGCTTTTATCGCTTCACTAAGCAGAAAGTGGCTCAAACATAATCCCAGCGACATGGCCAATTTGTCGTGTCAAAAAACGCGATGCATTCCGCCAATTAATCTCGTCGTGCTGCAAAATGGCACGTCCATGAGACTTGTCACGAATTGCTTGGCTTTTGGTTGGCACTTAGCGAGACGTCCTACAGGTTCAAACGTCAACTTTTATTCGATTTTCTTATTTTGTTTCTCATTTATAATTTCTCATTATTTAAATGTTCCACTTTTGTTTTGTTGTATTTTTAGATTGCGGCAGATGGTCGTCGCAGCCAGATATTCCTAGCTCTATCAACTGCAGCTGAATTTAGGGATCACCTCTCAACATTTAGTGACTATTACGCGTCTTTAGGTAAATTGCATAAAAGTATTTTTTACCCTTAAACAATCTGATTCTGAATATTTGAGTTAACTGAAAATTGTGACAAATAAAATAAAAGAATGAACCGTTCCATATTCAAAACATAACCTCAAAAAACAAAAAAAAATACATAAAATGCGATGAAAACTGTGCAACTATTATTTGATTTGGGTTATATTGACTTGACAGGTCCACCACATTCGGAAAATGTCCCAGAGGACGGCAAACTCAAATCAGAGATGATGATCAAGGACAACCGACGCTACTACCTTGACCTGAAGGAAAACGCTCGAGGCCGTTTCTTAAGGGTGAGCTTTGCTCCTCGCTAATGCGCCGTTGCACCTCTCATACTGATCGCATCTAATTGCAGGTATCACAAACAATAACGCGCGGTGGACCGCGATCACAGATCGCCATTCCAGCGCAGGGCATGATCGAGTTTAGGGACTCGCTCACCGATCTGCTGGAGGAGTTCGGAACCAATGATGGCGGGTAGGCTTCAAAAAAAATCAACATTTATTCATTACATTGTTTACTAATAAATTGACAAAATCGAAAAATTGTTTTAACAGTTTCAAAGGTGAACTGCCCGAAGGACGTCATATGAAAGTGGATAGCAAAAATTTCTATTTTGATATTGGTCAAAATAATCGCGGTATTTACATGAGAATAAGTGAGGTGAGTGATCTTGACGAGCTCTGCCCATGTCATTCTGGTCCTAACGCATCTACTGATTTTTTTTTTACACAGGTGAAAGGCAATTTTCGCACAGCAATAACGGTGCCGGAGAAATGTTGGTCCAGATTTCGCGACATTCTTACAGACTACTGTGAGAAGATGAAGAAATCGTCCGAGACGTCTGTCACTGCCGAAAATAACCTACAAACATCGTCAAACAGTTTAAAATGAACACTTTCGGCAAAAACGAGTAAACCCTTCTATAAAAGGATAGTGGCTCGCGTGCGCATTGCCATCCCCCTTTTCCCCTTTCAAAATCACCCAATTCAACTACCCTTCCAACCCCCCCCCCCCCCCCCCCCCCCCCCCCACACACACCCTCACTCCCACTCACGTAATGGCAATGCGCAGACGACTAGCTATTACACAAGTTTATTAAACAACACAAAAATTTTACTATTAATTTACTAATGTTAGGTAAAGCAAGAAAAATTATGATGAATTATAATTAATTATTTAAAAATTTAGATGAAACATTTCTGAGTCAAACAAACATTCTTGATACACAACAACATACACACATACACTCACACACACAAACACTTTTAATTCGAAAGAAAGCTCATGAATTATGGAAATTAATGAGTAAATTAAAGGGACAAAATTATTGTTTAGTATTTTTTTATTTTTTTTGGACATTTGAATGTTTTTAATTTTTATTTTGTAAAACTTAGATATAATTTTTAATTACATGAATTTATGTATTAAAGAGAAGAATTGATGAAAAACAAAACACAAAAATTTGATTTTTTATGTCTCATAAAATAATTACCACACAAAAAATTCAACGCTAATTACAGTAAACAAAATTTAATTAATTTTTTAATGTTTAATTAATCAAATCTTAATACATGTGATTAGATAAGAGAACAAAAACAACTAACAACATCAAAAAACTATTATTTTTTAACGTAAAATTTTAATTCAATAACAAATTAAGAAAGGATCATCAAAATTTTTGAACATTTAAACGAAAAGATGTGAAAAGAAAAGAGCAAACCTGCACGTATCCTTCTAATCAGTGTGGGCTACTCATACATTTAGAACGCATTGTCACGCTGAATTAGCCAGTTAAGGGTTGGTGGCTGGTGGTAGGGGGCTGGATACTTTGGATTAAAATGATTTAAACTAGACTAGGACTCAATGTGATGGCTCCATACGGTTTTAGCAGAGTTGTAGGATCAGGTGGCTGCGGCGCCAGAAAACCAATTTAATTACTAGAGCTATATTTTTAATTATTCATTTATATAATATATTCAACAACAAAGAAAAAAACAAAAAAAAAACAAAAACAAATTATGTATATGTATATACGTGTGTTATTGTATGTATGTTCTTTAAATAGAAGATAGTTAAGGCATTCGCCACAATTCAGGTCCTCTATACTGGACGGGCGCGAGTCAAAATTGCCGTCATGCATCCAATAGAATATTTACTGACGTGCGCCTTTCGCAGAGAGTAAAATACATTTTCTCTCTTTAAAGAAAAAGCGATGGAGAAGGAGGAACATAAATTACTTAAAAAGTGATTAAAAACGAAAAACAACAAACATTTCTTAGAATGCAAACAAATTTAATACACAAGATGTGATAGATAATTGAAAAACTGTGGCGAAACGACAAAACTCGCCAACGGTTGGGAGATTATACAAAAAATATAAATACAAAAACAAAACAAACAAATGATAAACTAATAACTTTAACAAATTAAAAAAAAATACAAAAAAAATTATGTTAATATTAATTATTGATTAAAGAAGAGAATAATTATATTATAAAGTGAAAATATTTTCGTTATATTTTTGTGGCGAATATCGAAGATCGAATCAATTTTTTTTTTTTGCCTAATCTATGTACTTTATATTCTGACCTGCTCCCCCACAATTTCCCACTCTTCTATTTCTCCAACAAAAACAAAAACAAAAGGGAAATTTATTACAGTAAAGTCACCGATTAACAAATATATTTATTAGAATAGAAAAGAAAAGCATTAAAAAAAACACAAAACATTCATGTGCAAATTAAATAGATTGAATATGTAATTTATTAATTAAAAATATTTCAAAAGAAAATTAATGAGTCACGTATGTAAATTGAATGGCAGGAATTACGTACATAAATGTTCAACTCTCAGTCTTTCTATATTTAAATGAACTTGTTATGAGATAGTAATTAACGTAATTTAGAAGCAACAAAACCGTTGAAATGCAATCCAAATAATCAAAAAAACAAATAATTACAAAAATCAACTCCATTCAATGACATTTAAGGTATACATGTAAAACTAACAATTTCCCTTTTTATTATTATTGCCCAAACCAAAGTATTTTCTCGTTTTGGATTGCAACGAACTATTTTTTTTTAGGTTATTTAGAAGTTTAGATGAATAATTACAATTATAAATTATTGTTGCGTTTGTTCAATTAACGGTTTCTATTAAATACGCCGTTACTTTAATTTAAAGGAATAAAAAGTTGATTTGGTGCAAATGTGGATAAATACATTTTTCGGTTATGGCTGTTCATTGAGATATATAACCTGTTATAATTATAACTGTTACAAATTCACCGTTATCTGTTATACAGTAAATGTGTATTACTTGTAAAATATGATATAGTAAATTTTCGTTAAACTAACGCTTTTTCATGTGAATAACAAACGATTTAACGTTACTAACGGTTAGTTTCCGAAAAATGTACGTATAATTAACCAGTTAAACCAATACAGACTTTAACTGGCCGTAACCTCAAAAATCTGTTAACGTTTTACATAAAATACCGCCATTTTACACTATTAACGCCGTTTATTGTTCATGAATATTTAAAGAAATAAATACATTTGATTTTCATATGTTTTTCACAACTTTTTTGATTTGTTTCCTTTTTATTGCACATTCCATGCAAACATAAAAGTACAGATTTTGTTTCCATTGGATAGTTTTTTTTATTTTTTTTTAATAGATATTATTGATTTTAACGTTCATTGTAAAACAATCGAATGAAATATTTAAACAAATGTGTACCTTTCAATGTATAAATAAATGTATATTTTTAATTGCTATGGTGAATGATCTAATTGGCCGATAGACGCCACTTAACGAGAATAAAAAACAACAAACAAATAAAATAACAAATAAGCAAAAAAACAAAATTTTTAAATGTAACTAAATGAAAGTATAATTAACATAAAGCAACATTCAATGTGATAATTATAAAATTATATCAATTTTAGGGAGCTTTTTGTTTCGCATAAAACATATTTGGGTAGTATTCATGTTAGTTTGCGTTGTCAATCTTTGTCGTTAGCGTCATAATTTGTGTATTTTTTTAAAATTATGAATTTATACAAATTCATTTGAAAAATTATGCAAAAAATTGCTGTTAAAATATTAAATGACGATAGATTTTGGAGAGAGAAAAAACGCAAGTCCAAAATATTTTAACGACATTTTTTCGGTAAGTTCTGTCAGTAATTTTGAGGGGGGAAAAACTACTAATTAGTGACAATTCAAATATTTAAACTGTGAAAATGTCATTTTGCATCGTACTATTTGATATAGATGTCAAAATAAGTTGGTTGGTTCTGTCAATATTAATGTTTGCGTACTTAATTATAAAATTGTTGCTTAAACAATTGTTTTTGAAAAATCAAATATTTTCGATCCAAATTGTATTCAACAATGAACAGTCAACATATTAGTTTTTTTTTTTTTTGGTTTTATTAATAACAACCAATATTGTACGCAAATAATTCCAAATTAAAATATAATTAAATCTAGCAAAAAAACAATTCAATCCAAGTAAAAAAAACAACATAATAACCGAATAGAAAATTAATTAATCGAAGAGAAAGAAACATAACCTTAAAAAGCTCTGTGTATTTTATAGTACAAAAATCAATTCTAAATGGTACAACAACTTTCAATTCATATTTAAAACTAAATAAATATTTAACATATTTGCCAATTGTTAAAACAACCGTAAAGTGAAATATATATTCCTCTTTGTTGACACATAAAACTACAGACATATATTTTATTAAGTTGATCTACTCGATGGTATAAACTTTAGTTTTTGCTACTCTGATGATTAAGAGATTAAAAGGTAATTGCTTTGTTTATTTTTCGATTTTTATTTATTTAGTTTAAAAACAACATTTTATTACCGTTAATTGTGTTTATTTAAATGAATTTTACTTGTTTTGTAATAACGATATGTTTTTATTTTTCTTCTCGAATTATTTATATTTTAAAATATTTGTAAACTTAAATTTCAATACAAACTTTGTAAAAGGTTGACAAGTTTAGTTCATAATTAACAATCATACAAAAATATCTATTTGTTTTGAGCGCTTGAATTATTATTGCATTAAATTTTAACATAAAAGTAAAACAAAGTAAAATTATATTTTATTATTACTATACAAGTTTATTAAATTTAGCTAAAATCGTACGTTGTCAATCAATCTGTCAAACGAACGAATCTGCCCACAAAATTCCTGTCTTCAAACAAAACTAACAATTTATTAATAATAACGGTAAATTAATTTATGTATTGAATGAATAATTTCACGACGCAAAGAGACACTAACAAACACACAGCATACACACACACACATACACACAAACACATAGTCAATACGGATATTTTGAAAATAATATAAATTTTTTAGATAAAAAAGAATTCAATCAGTCCAAACAAATATTTACAAAAAAAAAAAAAACAAAAATTATAATTATGAAAAGAAAATGTAAAAAAAAAATTAAAAAACCTACTACCCTAAATAAAAAAAAATTTAAATGTGACTAACGGGAAGTTTAAAAAAATCTTAGATATTAGCGATACGGAGACAGAGAAAGTTATAAAGTGAAAGGAATGAACGCCGACGAAAAACATGGATATATCTTAAATTGAATATAAATGTCTTTATATATACACAAACAAAAAACGTATAAATCGTGAATAACTCTATGCTGTAATAACTAGCTGTAAACTCGAGATGGGGTGGGAGGGTAGGGTGTTTTTTTTTTGGGGAAAGTTGGCGAAGGGGTTGGGTTCGATGTGCAGGAAAATGAGTAAAAAAAAAAAAAGTGAACTAAGTGCACAGAATAGCAACAGACATTATTATTATTGATATAAAATGAAATAAAAGAGCATAAATAGCGTATAAAGATTAGTGTGATCGTGGTTACAAAGTAATGAAACGATTTAAAACAAACAAACAAACTATATAACAAACAAATGGGGCATCATAATCTCTATATTCTTTATACGACAAAATTTATAAACACTGTTTTTCTCATTTCGTTGTTGTTTAAAACAAACAAAAAAATTGCTCGATTTGTTGGACTAACAATGAGGTCGGAGGGATGATGACGGGTGAATTTTGTGATTATTGTGAAACAAACACACACATACACACACACACACACACACACATTCAATCAAACAGTCAAACAAATGGACAAGCAAACACAAACTGCAGTAGAATGCTTCGGATGGACGCTGTCGATTGATTATGCGTTTCATTGGCGCACAAAATTGCATAATATGTGTGTTTATAGAAATGTGTACAAGTACATAAGTGAGCAAACATGAAAACATAAAAAATTAATGGAGAAAATGGCATAAATGGTTTGACAGAGAGAACGGACGGTGAGAATATATAGAAGTAAGCGACAAAAAAAAATTGGAAGAATTTATGTGTGATAGAAAACAAAAACCAATAAATAAAAAAAAACAAAACATTGAAGAAAAAAAAACACAAATCATAAGAAATTAATGATTTACGTATTAATATATATTAAACATAAAAGAAAACATAAATAAAACCGTTAATTATAATAATTATTTTCTTAAAGAAACAATATAGAAACAAAATTGATAAAAATGCTAAAATCCACACAAAAAAAAATTGTTACAGTTTCTTCAAATAATACAAAAACAAATTATTATTATTACACAAATGAAAACTAAATAAAATGTATGAGAGAAGAATTGAAAATTTAAGAAGAACACATTATTTCTATGTTACCAATCACTTAGACGTTCAATCGAGAGAACAAATAGCCGTCTAACAAGAGGATAAGTAATTAAGACAAAGAAAATAGCCAGATTTTTGTGATCCTCCACCCCTCACACATTCAAAAAGGATATATAGCATATGTAGAGCTGCATTAATGTTGAATCGTCCACGAGCAATTAACATGAAGCTGTATATTCTAAATATTTACGAAATTATTATTCAATTGATTCGAATTCATCAAGTTTAACTGCATAACATAAACATTTCATAACCACTACATCTCTGACAGCAACAGCTGGCTCGTCCTTAATCCTTACGCATGACAAGTCGTTTGAACGAAGAAATTTACATTTAAATTTCGTTTGCCGAGTATTTTCGGGCCGCCATTTCGTGAACACGAACATGGCCGAGCGGTCTCTCGTCAGTGTGTATTAAGCAAATACAATTTTATAGTTTAGTCACACGAAACAGGCAAACAAACAAACAAACAAAGAAACAAACAAAATTGGAGTTTCGTGTGTTTGAAATAAACGTCACCACCCTTCAAGGATGTTTAGTTAGTAATCAATCATTGGAGTGTTTAAACAAATTTGTATAGTTTCCTGTAAATTACACAAAAGGACATTCAATCGAAAGCTTCTTTAAGACTCCAACAAAAAACGGACGAGAGCGCCGCAAACGACTTCAAACAATTGCACACATGAGCCGCAGTTCTATGCATTTCCCTTTAAGTTTTCCATTCGTACAACAAAGATATTTGAACCACACAAAAACCAGTAAAACATATTTAAATTGTAACTTTAAATTTATAAAAAAAAAAATACAAAAAAAAAATACAAACATATTTTATCAATTTATTATGTAGTTGAGTTCTGTAATGAAATGTTATTGCCGTAAAAATTGTAAAATTAAACGTTCGAGGTAAAACAAATGAGTAATAAGTAATTTAACAAATAAATAAATAAATAAATAAAAAATATATATGAAACAAATAATAATTAATAATGTTAGACAATTAACACAAATTGCAAAAATTTTAATTCAACTAAAAACGTATAAAACTAATAACTAAAAAAACAAAATGAAAAACCTCTTTAAAACCATTTTATTTATAACAAGAAAAAAAAGTAATTTTTAAAAATCATTAAATAAATGAAAATGTAATAATGTAACATTAAATGAATGATTCGCAACCACACAGACAAACAAACAAACAAACTAATCACAACTATATGTATTGTGAATAAGTCAATGTGATCGTTGTGTTTAAGCAAATTCACGTTTAAATAAACAAAAATACCTTTAAAAACTTGTTTGGATTAAACAATTTAAAAAAAAAATACAACAACAACAACAACCAACCAACCAGCTACACAAACACAACAAAAAAAACAAATATTTAATTAAATAAATGTAAAACAGGAGATGAACAGAATATGTTTGAACGAATATTTAGATTGAGGTGTGAAATAAAAGTTTTACTCGTATAAATGTGTTGTTTGTGTTAGTTTTAAACCATCCCTCTGCAAAATCGGAAATGGTAATTTAAGGATAAAGGAGTAGGCATTTAAATATAATAAAGGAAAAAACAAAAAAATTCTGCATTTTAAATTCAATGTAAAATTTAAACATTTTTGTTTTTTCAGAATCAGGACCCATTTAAGAGTTTTAAAGAGAATATATTCAATGCAAGGAATTTATTTAAGGAAAAGGATCCAATACAAAATTGTAATTATTTTGTAGGGAACAGTTTCAGGAGATTCGACACAATAAACACCCAAATCCATTTTTTTTCTATTTCATAATTTCTCATTGTCATAGTAAAGTATCCTTAATCTCGTTTAATTGTTGAACATTCCTTTTAATATCGATTCTGCGCTCAAACGGCATCATGACGAGCGTAGAAAGTCCTTCAAACTCATTTTCGAATTCTTTGACCTGGAAGCAACAAAATGTTGCAGCTCTCCAAATTGTCATTCTTGTGCTCACAATTCTCTAAATTGGCCAGCTGGACAATGAATCCATGCGCCACTATTGAATCCTTAAAGCTCCCAAATACCTTCAGGACCACAGTGCACAGACTCAACAAAAATGTAACCGGTACAGAACCGCAAATGTACGTACAGTTGCAGAAATTGTGGTGGAAAAGTTCAACTACGTTCAGCCGTTGCCAGATGGAGCTTCACTCCAAGCTTTAAGCTCTATCAAAAATCACCATTTACTAAACTTATTCACCTCATGATTTTCGCGGACAAAACTCATTTCAGTTTGTACTAAAAACAACCCAATTTTAGAACTTGGGATGTTTAAGGACGATATTAACCGAAATTGTAAATGGTTTCAAAAATTTAGATAAACAGGTAATCAAGACTATTTTTTGTTAATTGTCCTTTTGTATTTATTGTTGATTGAAGTGTTGAATTGTCAAATTTGAGACGGTAAACCACTTATTGACGCAAATGTGGTTATTAAAATCTTACAGTAAGAAAGTAGGTTTAACATTTGAGACATTTTTGTTTCTTGTAAGTGTTTTGTACAAGAAAAACTTAGATTTTCAAGTAGTTTCTAGTTCGTCCTTAAATAGATTTCGTATTCTTGTTATTATTGAACAGTAATAACTTTGGTTTCTTGAAAAGGAGCTTTCATTCACTGTATGAGATATTTTATGTTTAAGTTTTAAAGACTAAAAATATTTTTATCTTACAAGAAAATTTGAAACTTTTCTCTTCTTAAGACAAGTTTGCATCGATATGGTTTTGACAATTTCATATTAATCACAATTCTCATGAATCAGCCACCGAAAATCGCGCCGAAACACAAACAGCTTACGCAAAAGGTTCATTGAACACGTATTACGATTAGTTGGCTAAATAATGCGTGTGAAAACAAGCCACTAATTAACATTGAACCAATGTTCATGAATGACATTGAAATCGCGAATCGGCGGGGGCTGATTGAATTAGGTGAAACTACATAAATAACTACGCATCGCGAGCTGCGGTCAACGCATCGCCGGCAGCGACGCGACGCGACGCGACGTCAGTTTGGCGCTGCCTGCGGGGGATTCTCCAACGGGCAAGTGTCTTCACGCAAAATGCGTACCGAAACTGCGTCTTGGGTTGGCATTCCGCGTGCGAACCTAATGCCAGTTGATCCAGGTGACGATGTTTTATGGCTTCGACCTTTTGCAGCTATTTTTACGCTAGAAAAATTTAGTTCGACCGATGGCCGGCCCGACACATTTGCGTGTCTTAATAAACATTTTAAATCTCTGCAACATTGAGAGCTTTCAGTGGAAAAAACGTGGAAACGTGGAAACAGTGAGGTGACCTAAACGAAAAGTCTTACAGCTAAATCCATCCGAACTATAGAGGTTAATAGGATCAACACGAGAGTGCACTTTAGTGAAACGTGACTTTTCGATTTAGATGCGGTTAGTTCTTAGGGCAACAAAAAAAACACCTCCAAACAGATTTCCGTTGACAAAACTATACGAGATGTGACACGAATATTGAGATGCCACTCCCTTGCGAAAAGGAAGTGAATTCCTGGGCTCATGTCGTCGTCATTCGAGAAAAACAACTTTTTTTTTTTGTTAAATCCTTCAATGCAACACACCAAAATCAACTTTAATTACCAAAAAACGGCGAATCCTAAGAGTCCTGAGAGTTCAATGAATTATTAATAGATAGACTCTCCAGATCCCATTGAACAATGCCCAATATTCAGTTGCAGGATGGAATGCTGAATAGAATTTACAATTAAATCAATCCTTTGATGAAGTAAATTCACTATAAATTGCAAGTTACAAGGTAAGATGGACGACTTTGTACATGATGCAGTTAAAAGAAAGTTCTTGATCACGCCCCAAATTACAATGGATTCGTCTGAATAATTAAAGGCAACCCAAAATTCAAACTCTGGCGTTGGGGGTAGCTTCGACGTGAATTAAGAATATCTCAGGTCACCATAGTAATTGGACAACAGTTCTTGTCAAAATTGGCGACATTTCTTGTGTTTTTCCAAAAGAAAAAGGCCACCGGACTCTCTTTGGCATTACTTTCCGTCAATTTTTAAAGGCCAACAACTAAATAAAACTTTCTCCTTCATTGAATTATTTGAAGGTAAATGATTTCTACTTCTGAAAAATACTTAGAATATGTTTAAAAGAAAATTCGGCTGTCCTTTTTGTCAATAATTCATCGCTGGAATTCAGGATTCAGCCTGCGAATATGTCAATGCTGAAGAAAAAAGGAGGAATTCACAACAAACAGAAGTATTTAAGCATCAAGGGGTCACACTGAGCCGAATTCCAAGAAAACTGTCTTAACGTTTCATGGCTCAACTTCTTTATACAAGAACATCTTATTTGACTAGAACTTGAATCTTATTTAATTACACTTTTGAGTTAATGTGCATCACCCAAGTTTTACTATCATTTACAAATGCCAAAGATAGCATAACATTAAAGTGAATCCCCATGACAAATTGTTCGTCCCTTGCAGAAATGCCGGGCATTTCGAAAATCGATGCAGGAGTTCACTAACCCCCTTGCATAGCTACGGATTGTTAAGAAAGTGACCTTTTCTGATGTAATTCCCACACGAGAAACTGTATACATTGAATTAGCTTGAATCCGTGCGCTCATATTTATACATGATACGTTATTTGTAGATTGACTTGCTAATGGTGTGTACTTGTTGCTTAAACTTTTCTTAAGATAATTTCGTCGTGATGGAAACGAGGTCGTCCTATTGCTCCACTTCCAAGTGCATTAATGAAAATGTTTACCCTAAGCTCTGGGTGGATTGGGCTATTTCCGATCGGACACTGCAGCGGGGTGTGTTGCACAAACAAGCGACCACGAAAGTGGGTCGTTTGCTGCTAAAGCTCAAAAATGCAACAATTGTTGCATAGTGAAAATCCTACGATTGATTTGATTGCACACAAACAACAGTACAAAGTTTCAAAAGACTTTAATATGCGAATATAAGTAAAACGAATCCTTATTAAGGTGGATTTCTTATAAAGATGACGGTAAGTCTGCGGAAATACAGTTGGGGAACGGAATATTTCTTAAAGATTTTCGTTAGGTGATAAAGACTAACGATTTTTAGCTACTTATGATTGAGATTTAATACAACCCAAAACATTTCTGAAGTTATGACAGAATTAATGAACAAATCTATTTCCCACTGAAATATTCTTTGAGGGAAATTATTGTAAGATTAAAATTCAACATAAATTATCTGTCTAAAGCGATAAAGGAAAGATGTTCAGTTTTCGTAAGATCGTCCCATTAATATTGAATGTTGGTTGATTGGCCGGTTGATTGCACAATTCCAAAAGCAGTGAACGTCTTAAGCACAATGGAACAATATCGATGGTCGCGTTTCCGATGTCGAAACTACCCTTAATCGCCCACGACTCAGCATGACTGACGTGTACTCGCCATGTTTGCATTGTGATGTGAAGAAGCGCACAAACAATGACAACCCTCGCAGGACCGACGTGAGGTCGGCCAAGAGGCGAGTCCTCGAGCCAATAGAACAATTCCTCAAGTCAAGTTTGACATTCACAAATTGCCAGTATATTCGACAAAGCGAAACATCCCTTAAACAGGTGCATTGAGTGGCTTAGCTATAGATTATTTGTGTGATTTGGCCGTCACCCACATCTCGACGAGAACGCTGGTGATGCGCGATGCCAACCTATAACTTTCATTTATGGCAATGTCACAAGATGCTGGAATAAGTGTCCCCTAGATTCACCATCCAATAAATCATCTTAGTACCAAGATCGACATATGAGGCGTCTTGAAGCTTCTTTTAAATTTTTATTTTTAAGTTGTAAGATGAAAAGGATTCAAAGAAAATGTGAGTAGCCTGTTGCTTGTTGATGAGTGCATCTAAATACACTTTGAAGCGAAAACAATGAAGACTGCATCAAAAACTCGCACTTAAAATTTTCATAATTTAATTGACAATTTGGCAAGGGGTACCCCTTGCGTTTTTTTCATCAGTTTTTCCAAAATCCACAAAAATTGAGATACAGGCTTGAAATATCGAATAGGAGTTGTGGATGCATTCGCATGCATTTCTGTATACTTGGAATATTTTTACAAATGCATATTTTCACTACAGTGTTGGATTTCACTCTAATTTCATTCACTTTGGGCCCATTTTTACCCGTTTTTGCGAAGACCACGAATTTTATTTAAATATTATTCACTTTTAGTCAATAAATTAGTCGTTTTTAAAACCCTCAATGAATAATGGACTTATATGCCACTCAAAGCATATTTACTATATAAAATACAAAAAGAATATCATAAAATCGATGATATCAATCATTTGTCAAGGCCCAAATAGTACTAAGTCACTTAATTAATTTTTTGATGCAATTAAAAAAAAAATGATTTATGGATTAACACTAAAATGAAAAAAGTTATAATTAAATATTAGAATTTTCCTACCTTATCCACGCCAATCTCGAAGTAGAAATGATTCTATTTACAAACGAAGTACAACACAATTAAAACTGCACATTTCTTGCACTTTCACAATTTAATTGGAAGGACAATCACATCCCTCTATCACAAACATTCTGCCCATCTTAGGCAGAAAAAGTTCCAGGAACGAATCACTGCTGCTAACTGAGTTGACTTGGGCTGAATGCACCAGCCGCCTCCAGTGATGGGCTTTATATAGTCGTCATTTGGCGTCAATTTTAGTTGGTACCAAAAATTCCGAGATTTATATTTATAGTACATCACACCCAGCCATGCTCAACATGATTCCATTAAAGCCATGGAATAATGAACTTATGCTACATGTGCCCGAAAAAATCTGATTCGAGCCATCGGTGGTTATTTGATTACATGCCCTTCCACGCCCACCAGATGCATTTGCTGCACAATCTGCGCCGTAATTTTGCATTGGCTAATTTGTAAAGTCCTGAAGCGGATGGCTAGAGTACCGGATATGGCCGCCAGCGACGCGACGCGACATGGATTACCATCCAGTTTTCAATTTGTAGCCAATTTACTTTCGACTTTATAGAAACAATTTAGTATTTGCATTCAACTGTATTTTTTTAGCGACTTTAAAGGCTCACTTCCAATTCATGGCACTAAAAAAATCGTCCTGACGTGATGCCATCATTAAAACGGTGATAAGATTTGTTCTGCCTCAAAGATTTCTTCGAATACCTATAGTTGTGACAACAGCATTGCGAGAAGTCTATGAAAAAGTGGAGGAATCCTGCTAAGATAATAATCTTTTCTCAACAGATAATATTTAATAAAGCATAAAAATAACGGCGAAATTATGTTGTAATCCAATTAATCTTTAATTTACTTATTAGCACTAATTGGTACCAGAAAAGATTGTCAAGTGATAATTAATTTGTCTTGGATGGGAAGAATACCTTACCTTTTGTTTAAGCGACCAACTTGGATACTGAACACAACTAAGATTTGTCCTGTAGGGATTTATTTTCAGAAAAATAATCTTAATTATGTTATGTTATGATCTCTGTTGCAGGGATTTTTTTAAAAGAAACATAATCTTAAATTTAAAAAGTATTCACACATCAGCTGTTAGAAAGGTAATGTAAATTAGATGTTTGTTGAAAAGGCATTCAAACACCTCAAATAAAAGCAGCTACATCTTATGGGACTTTAAAGATTCAGATTGTCTTAAGGCATAGTTCAATTCCACCTCAGACCAAAATGAAGGACGCAATTTCATTTGCAAAAATATTTTAAAACAAATAGTCATCAAATAAATAAATAATTAAAAGCAATTATATTAGCTCGCAAAAGCTCTTCAAAATGTTTCTCTTTTGTTCGTTTGCACCACTTTGAGAGCTTAAAAAGCGTGTCTACATTGTTTAGAGGATTTTATCTGCTCGCCTGTCCTTTGGACATCATCATGTACATTGTACAGTTCTATGCTTATGAATTCACATAATAACATAACATTTCAGCGGACAAAACTGACGGATTTTGTTTTCAATGGTTTACACATTCTTTCACCACATTTCATTAGTCCTCTTGTAATCCTTGTAGGATTATATGTTACAGAATGCAACCAAGCAACATTTTATGTTTGATGAGAAACATGACATCCTTAGTTATTATTAGTCAAGATAAATAGTGAATAGTTAGATAGAATAAATGCTAATTGCTCGTAAATAATGATGAGACTTTTATTCAATTTAGGTTTTTTTTTGTTGGCAAAAAAGGAGTTCTTAAACTATTCTCAGAAAAACTGTTATTATTTAAATTTTCGTCGTCCACAATTTGAACCGAATCGTTAATGGAGGACCAAACGATGATGGAGAGCTTTGGTTTAAAACGATGATTTAATTATAGCCTTATTTACAATATTCGATTACTTCCGTGTCAATTTGCTAAAATATGAGAACAAAAAATAAAGCTTTTTAAAAGAAGTTAATTGATTGTTTCAAAATTAATTTTTAAGAGGCTTAGTATGTTTTTTTTTTTTTTTTAACTGCAAAATCTAAATTAGGGAAAGTAAATTATAATTTATTTCTGAAACAATATCCTTTAAATTTAACCTTAACATTAAGTGTTACGCTTTATAAATAAAATTTCTCCAAAGGCTCATTAATGTGACCACTTTGTCGTGGATTGAAAAACCATTCAGACTTTCTATAAATAAAAAACAGGTTTTTGGGGTGAAAATAGAATTATTTGTAGTTCAGTTTCAAAAATAAGGATAAAAGGACAATAGTGGTATTTAAAACTTTCAAGCAAACGTTTATAAATGGAAACTTAGCTGCAGACTGTTTTTGAACACTTTGATTGTTTGCACTAAATTTAGCGATGTCGCTAAACAATCGTAGACGTTGAGTCTGTCAAAGAAATGCCGTTAAAAGTTCAGCAAAGAAAGTGCATCAAAGAGAATAATTATCTGCATTCGATGGAGTCGCGGCGCAATCCAAATAATCAGTAACGCCGCGTCGCGTCGTGCGATACGTATCCGGTATCGACAGATTCGCGGATTTTCTATGCTATCATTGGCTTCGGCCAGCTGTGGGCTGAGGTGGCGAATGTGCGTCGCTCACACTCCCCCCCCCCCCGTCTAGAAAAGCGCGACTCACGAGTCGCGTTCGCGTTTACTTGCAATGTTTCGCCTCAGCCAGCTGTGCTATCTTGGCTGGCGTGTCGTTTGCGTCTCAGTCGCTGTAGTTCAAGCAAAAGCAGTCAGCAGCAGCAGCGGCAGGCAGGCAGGCAGGAAGGCAGCGGCAGCTCGAACGCCAGCCAACACTCGAGCAGCACTCGAAAGTCGACAGTCGTGAGTCGACACACGACGCTCCGATTGACGCCAAACGGCTGCACGTTGCCATAGACCATAGTCAGTCTTCGTCTTCTTGTCCGAGAAGAAGGCAGCACTGAATAGGTTCGTTGTGGCTGCTCGCGCGCACATACGACTTTACGTATATACACACGACGACGGCGACGACGACGACGCGACGCGACGCTTTTTCGGCGAGTAAGAGAGTTGTTAAACGGTCCATCGACATCATTCAAATACACCCGGCTCCGTTTAATTAAGTTCAAGCACCAAATAAAACAAAAAAACAAAAAACCAAAAACCAAAAACACAACAAAACACACAGAAAAAGAATACAAAAAAAAAAAACAAACAAACAACGGCAACTTTAGTGTACACAAAGTTCGATTAGAATTTCTTTGGCCATTTTCTTGGCGAGGAGCTGTGATTGAACTGGCCAATTCCTTCAATAATTTGTTGCCGGTTGAGTGGTTTGCGTCCGAAATAGTGGAAAGTTTTATTCTAAATACAATTGAAATTCTTTAGTAAATTCAAGCTTAAAGCTTCTGTGTGATTGAAAGAATTTTTGAAAGTGATTTAAGTGCACAAACAGCAGGCGATTACAAGATCTGTGTGGAAGAGAAAATGATTGTGTCGGAAAAACTTAAACTAAAACAAATGTAAATAGTGAAGAAAAGAAAAAATAAAAAATCTGAACATAGATAGAGACACCAGTGAAGTGTAATTTATCCAGAGATAAATCACCGTCTTCAGAAACCGCCAGAGGAGCCGCCAAAACAAGCAATTAACTTGCAGGTAATACTCTAATTAAGTTATATTTTTTTTGGAATGTTGCCCATACCTTGAAAACGATAAAAAGGGGCTTAAGTGCACTTCATAGAAATATGTAGGAGTTTTCTAGAATACAAAGCTCTGCAGTTTCAAGTTCAGGTTTTGCATAAAAAGTCAATTTGTTTGGTGAAATATAACAAATGAGTTCTTACTAAAAACTACTAAGCTTTTTGGTAATGGTGTTTCAATGTTTGATGATTTCCTAAAATTAATTATTATTAATGATTTGCAATAAAATAATCAGAATTCTCTTACTTGCCGCTATGAAAATACAATGGATTTGTTGCAATTACATTTTTTTTTGATAAAAATACATAATTTCTCTCATAAATTCTAAATTAGAATATTTAGAAAAAAACATTGAAAAATTACTAATGAAATCTCAAATATTTCTAATCTTTTTGATTAAACTAATTAACAAACGAAAAACAAACAAAAAAATATCAAACTTTAAAACTAAAAAAAGCTCTCGGTGAAACAAAAAGTTCACCCACCGTATTCAAATCGGGTCATCATCCCAACAACGATTTTGGCACTTCCTCAACATAATTGCCACAGCCAGAAGTCCAGTAGTTAAATCGACGGCCAAAAAAGCTCTGAATTCCAACACAAAAGCATAAAAAACCGAGATTAAAAAAAAAAACGAGGAGAGGGAGAGGGAGAGAGAGAGAGAGAGACACCAAAAAAAAAAAAAAACTTCTGCACTCCCAAAACGAATCAGCACACAAATCGTTTCCCTGCCATCCGAAGCATATTTCTAAAAAAAAATGTGAAACATCCACTGAGATGCAGACAATAAACCTACAAGTATATAATTATGACATTATGCTTTGCTTTCCATGTTGTCGTAACTGGTAACTGGTTGGTATTTCCATATAGACAAATATGGTCCAAAACACATACACACACTCACACACGCACACAGACACCCAAGAGTCCGTGGAGTTAGCAGTGAAAAAAGTGCGAGAGATGGTCGATATGTAGTCACAACACACAAAACTGGTTAATATGCTTTTGGTGTCTGCCAGCAGAGTCAGACTTGCTACAGATTATAGCGGCCAGGTCGGCTCCGGTCCGCTTCCAGGCGTCACATATGAGGCGCGCTGCACGAAACCAAAACAAAACAAAACAACAAATAAACAGCAACAACAACAACAACAAACCATCAACAGCCAACTTAAACAAACGACACGACCACACACTTGAATGCAGAAAATAGCATATATGGTATGTTGTAAACATATTCGTAACATATAACTGAAGTGGGCTAGGGTTGAGGCAGGGGGGGGGGGAAGTGGGGAGTTGAGGTTAGAGGTGGGGATGGTTATGCGATGACATATCAAAAGGAACAACAAAAAGCAAAAACTGAAATCACTTGGCATGTGAGGATCAGAGTGTCATGTGTGCTGTCCCATTAGCGGGACGGTTTTCCCGCAGCATAGATACAGTTTTCATTCAATTAAACAATTATGTTATGCCATCCGATGCTGGGGGGGAAAAAATGTTTGTGTTATGTTGCGACTCCAGTGCGTCTCATCCGTTAATGGATGGGCGGCCCCACTTTTTGCTGTAATCTCGATGCCCAGTGCCACCTGAGCGTCAATTCTTGGGATCGCACATTGTTTTGTTGGGTGGCAGGGGCGGCGGGGGGTTATCTTTTGGGTTCAATTAAAAATTAAAAAATCACCTTCTCCAGCTGTTCAATTACCGGCATCACATTAGGCGTAAGGGTCTTCGAGCGGCGTCACCCGGTTCCCTTGACCCACCTTAACAGACTGAGAAATTGACGCGAATACACAAAAATACGACATCATAATATGTTGATCACATATGCATCTCATACATGTGCGTATTTCTGTGGAAGCAGCATGTCATTCATATTTACACATCACTGTCAATATTAGCAAGTTATTAATTTGACAAATGTGGGAACGTGTGGCGGTGCCCAGCACATGAGTCATAATAGAGGTGGCAAACCCCACCTTCGGAAAATTACCCGCCGAACAGCCGGACCGTTCCGTTTTCACACCTGTTACCTGTCCACCACTCCCACCCTCCCCCCACCTTCCCCCAAGTCTATCATTATGACAGTCATCCATGTAAATATCGTTACAACAGTAGGCAGAATGGACTTGTCGTCTTATCATAGTCACGGCTATTAGTTTCTTGAAAGTCAATTAAATTGGAAATTTTTGTATTCTTTAATGAGTCTCCATGATTGAAAGTGATTTTTGCCTGATAAGGTTAAGGTTACACATTTAAGATGGCCAAGCCACTACGTTTTTATTAAAATGCTCATAAATTGAATACAGGTAAGATGTTCTGGGAGTATCGGCAAATTGAATGATACTTCAAACTCCTTAGGGTTTTTTCTGCGGCATTTCAGTATTGTCTGGGTTGCTTTGGTCGAAGGAAATTGATGAATGGTTGGCATTTTGTGTGCTTTTCTTGTGAATACCATTCGAGTTAATACAGTTTTGCGTAAATATACTTAAATGCTGAGCTTTACTGTTATCTTACATTAAATGAAAGAAAGAGGTGGGAGTTGGGGGGGGGGGGCAACAACTCAAGAATTCGGTAGGATGTAAATATACCTTTTTGTGATGAGCATTTTCGGTTGATATAATTTCGCAAGCACAATTTACAAAATGTTTTTGTTACGAATTGTGCTTTTGTGTCGCTTTTTTTTTCTCTGTCATCTTGACGATGGTTAAGGAGTAAATTGCTTAGAATAATTGAAGATGGGTGGGTGGGTGTCGGGAGGCGGTAAATAGTTTAACAACCGCAAATTTAAAAGTCAATATAATTATGGGGAAATGTATGCAGGACCCGATCGAATCCCTTTCTCTGCATGCAGTTTTATTCATTTCGGTCAGGTTCCACCGTTTGAGCCAAACATTTCTCTATCATAAAGTTTTCACAGCTTTTATGTTAAAGTTCTGATGAATTTCGAATTAGTTTTCCTTATCATCGCGTCTGACCCCAAACCAGTTAACATGTTTAATGTTTATGTAGATGGGCGATAGCGAATATGCTGAATTATGGATCGGACGATCGTTGTTTATGCCGGCCTGGCCAGACGCTAACAGTCACTATTTAAATTTATATATTCTGCCATATATTTTCAAACATGAGACTTTGTGTCAATACAATATTTATTTGTCCTGTGAGAATCTCCTTTCAGTATTTGCATTCTGCGACTTTAATGCAGCTGAACTGATTCGAAATGCATTTATGGAGCGCACACAGCTCGTATATGCGCATACATAAATTATATTAACGTTTCCTTAGTGTCTTATGATTATTTAACCGTTCCTTTTTTTTCTCAAGTCTTAATCTTATTCATATACATACCAAGTTGACTGGTTAATTTCTTGAGTTCATTGTCAATTTACAACTTAACGCAAGTTTTCTTACGAATTTAGCATCTTTAAATTAATATCTTCTCAAGACGCCTTTTTAGTTCGTTGAGAGTGAGAAATGAGTTTTTCATATAAGAAATCATAACGACAAAATTGTATATCTTTGAATCAATCAACATCTGAAAACGCCTTTTTAATTCCCTAAGAAAACCAGTTGAGTATTTAAGTATTAACACTTATTGAAGTACTTCTCCGGTTGACGTTAGAATTCCTCAATTGTATTGACATGATATGAATAAAGTCAAGTTTTCTCAAGGCGTTAGTTACATAAGAAAAACGTTGTTGCTTTGCTTCTTGGAAATTGGGGAAAACAAAAAACTGGAGCATATAATTGCATGTAAGTGTGTCATCTTTTACGCGATTCGTTCACAAAAGTGCGATTAAATGGCGCTTGTAATAAACCAACCAACAACAAAACGGTCAACCAAAAAGAAAAAGCCAGAATTGATATTGCCCCAAGTACATAAACCTAAAGTATACGTAAACATAAAACGCATAAAGATGTTCTATTGGTGGGCGATGAGATAACCGTCGGATTGGCCGTCGCTAGCCACTAGTGGCTACCCCCGTCCCGGAAACTCGCTCAACCGATTAATTAGAACCGGAAGGAAGTTTCGCTATAAAAAAATATAGAAAAGCGAATGAAGAAAGGTGGGGGCAGGGGGGGTAGGGGGGGTTGGTGTCGTCGACTTCTCATTTTCCGTGTTTAATGCGCCGTCATGAATACATCGTGAGATTTTCGTGCGACAAAAGTCATGGTGGGGACTCACTTCGGCAAATTAGTCTACAGCTCCACACAACAACAACAACAACAACAACAACAAGTGGATAAAGCCGGCAGCATAGAATGCACGCATATCCGCAGCATAAATTTCATAATAGAATTGTCAACAGCAGATGATTTTGTTTCAAGAATTTCATTTAATTTTCTCCATCTTAAAGTCTCGTCTTACGCTGATGCACATAATTTCCATTGTTACAGCAGCTTTTTGTGTTAAACGGAGCTTTTTCGGGTTTTCTTTCCTCCCGTTGGCTTCTGATGAATGAATTGTGGTTTATTTGGGATGATGAAATAAAACTTTCCACCAATTTCACTCAAAATGCGACAGGATGTCTTAATGTAAAAGGCGGTGATGCGAAAATCATTTTTATGATAGAGCGAGCGATAAATCAGCCACTAGCTTTAATAGATATTGAAAAGAAACAAAAAAACCGAAAACGCATAAAAAACAAAACACAAGCAACATGAAATCAACAAAAATGCGTGGGGAAAACTGTATAATTTCTGGTTGGGCGCATTTCTGTGGTCGATTCCGAGTTGAGACGCCGTGAATTCGGTTGGTAGCGGCCTCCCGTGCGCGATGGAAACACCGCGGTGAATGCATGCGGTTCTCTTTGAATGGATGCCAACACAAAGCAGATAATGGCTGAATAATCACATCAAAGATGCCCAAAAAAAAAAAAACAAAACAAAAACAACGCAAAAGCGTTTCCTTATCGCCTTTGAGACTGAACGGCGCGACGCGGCCAAATCTCAGAATCTTGGCTGATGAAAATTACTGGCCTTTCAAAATTTCAGCGGTTGACAAGTTCAATTATACCTCTGTGAGACATAAACACTGGTTGCATTGGAGGGGGGAGGGGCGGTATAGGGGGTGGTGTGGGGAGGGGAGGGTCTTTTTCGCAGTGACGTAATCCGTGAAGTTGTGCTTTGTTTTAGCGCCGCACGAGTTGAGATGGTCCAGCTCGTCGTGTGATCAGGGTCAGAATAAGTGTTTCGTCTAAGACAAAGATGCCAGCTCTAAGTGGGCGACAATTATCTTCAAGGTAGCCGATGTATTTCTCTGCACTCGAAACGTTTGGACATCACACTTACCAAACAGCATGACAATCGTCTAAACAGTTTCTTATCCGCCTAATTCCAAGATGTCAATTATGCTGTTAATTGATTGCATGTCGAAAGTGCGGTTTCAATCGCTCAAAAAGCACGACGATTTCAAAGCGATCTTGAAGGTGATAAGAATACTTTGACAATGCCCAACATATACAAACGGCCAACCAAACCCGTCTGCAAGGCATAAACGAAACATCCAGCATAATCATGGCGCTGCTTAGCCGCCACAAAGGCAGTCGAGCGCGCAATATTAGCGGCGGTAATCGCCTAAAGTCCGCTAAGGTTGCAATCTAATCAACGACGATGTTCGCACAACCACATAGACGCGTCTAACGCATCGAACGCGTGCTTGCGGTACAATTTCTTCACTTGGCCGTCTGCAGCTGTAGCGGCGTGATTATGTACGCGAGTGGATAGGAAAAATTACATTATATGAGCATAAAAGCATGTAAACATTGCGACATGTAGCGGCGCGCGGCCTCAATAATTTTACCATTTTCGTTTTTTTTTTGTTTTTCCTTATGTTTTTCGCTTTTTTGTTGTGCCTGCTGCTGTTCCTTGCTGTTGTTGTAATGCGTCTTACGTCTCTGCGTTGTCGTCGTCATCATCTTCGTTGGCCATTCGTTCATCAGTCGCTGGTGAGCTTGTTTTTTCGGCGCAGCATTTTGCAGTTTGCACGTTTTTTTTGGGTGTTGTCCACATCGTCTAGTTGGACAAGATGTGCGGCAAGAAGGTGGTGAAGATGATGGGAGAGCCAACACCCAGATGCGGTGGTTGAGGGGCCTCCGAATTGAGCTTTCTTTGTTTTACACTGAAAACTACGTAATCAGTTGGGGTCAGCTTTTTTGCCGATCGCTGGGGTCCTGGCCTCTCGGTTTACCAGTTCTGGCCATTTCGGTAATTGTGTCAATTCACATATGTTTCGTTGCGATTTTATGACAACAATTCAAATGTATATTCGCGCCTTCCGGCAACGTCAGACTTGAATGGACTTGAGATGTATTTATAGCTTCAATACAGCCACAAAGAATGGTTGGGCATTCTTCGCTGTTCTCCTATCTACCTCTTGTGCTTCGTTTTCGGTGGTTTTCTGCCTGTGGATTATTCTGATTTATGTATTGTTATGTTACTGCACTTTATGTTGAAACATTTTGTTGTTCCTTTATTACATGAATGTCCATTGAGTTTCATATTGCGAATTCTTAGACAAAGAGAAAGAATCTTTATGAGATATTGCTTGAACCTTGCTAATTTTGTGTTTATCTTGAAAACCACAATTGACGTCCTTTTTTTTTTGCGTTGTTTAGGTAAATTCGATTTTGTCATTTTCTGACCTTAATACGATAAATCCTAAAAGAAGATGATCCCTTAAGATGCCCTAGCATTTCGTGGTCACTTAGCGACTCGTTTTCCATCTTTTTTGGGTTAAACAATAATCAGTGTTCGTCCTTAAAAGGACATCCCCACATATTGAAGGCATGGGGATTTGTTGCATTTGTTTCAGAAAATTAGTCGTTAGTACCACAGCAAAGATTACTGAGAAACGTTCGGTTGGTCACGTATCGGCGATGACACAATTTCGTCCTGCTTGTACTTACAGTTTGAGCTGTCAGGATTAAAATTCAATAATCGTTTCTTCCTTCTTCCATTTTGTCCACTTGATCTTGAGAATTTCGACTCACAAAACATTAAGTTGTATATTAAACTGCGGGTGGGCCACTGACAAATATAGAAAAAAAATATTGATAGCACTCATAATGTGTTCACACATTTAATGTGCGGTATAGTGCCGTTCGCACATCGCCCGCATTTTGGGTGTCACGGAAATGTACGGCACAAAGCACCCCCCCCCCACCAACACCCACCGTCACCTCACACCACCCCCCTCCCACCTGCGACCCGCGCCGCACTTCTGATGCGTGCACATGTGTACAAACTACAAAGCACATAAGACGATGCTATTTTTGAAGTTTTCCCACTTCTGCCTCGTGTTTTTTTTTTATGCTTTTTGCACACAATTTCATGCTGTTCGAGTGTATGCTGGCAACAAATCATCTTTGTTATGATTTTGTGGCAGTGGCAGAGACTTTCTCTAGGCAGCCTCGAGATGGCATTAATCACGCATTTATGAAGCACGTTACTCTGGACGCTGCAAATATGTAAGGCTGAGCTATTTTCGGAAGGGAGGCTGGGTGGAGGGAGAGGGGGGGGGGGAAGGATGCTGAGGGAGGGCGGG
>JANSTS010008792.1:23626-40710 GCA_026546915.1 Sylvicola fuscatus | reverse complement strand
GTGCAATGTTGCAAAAGAAGTCTCTTGACGATTTAAAATCAATATTTTTTATCAAGAAAAATCGACATTGTTATGTTAAGTAAAAAAAAAAAAGGAAATTAATAATTAAAAAAATATTTCATCATATCAAATTAAATATTTATTAATGACATTATCTGTTTGGCCCAGAATAAGCCTCAATATAATTAATTGTAAATATTGTTTTTTAATTGTTAATGTTATATATTGTAATGTCATAATTTATATTTATATATATATATGTATATTTATATATTATACATTGACCCTTCCGAAATAAACTGTTGAGTGCTACAGACGTCTTTTCTTTAGCTCTTGCCTTAAAACTAAAATCTTTAAATAATAATAGCATTCGCATAAATTAAAGTTATAGAATCGTAGATTTGCGTTCAAACATTATCATATAAAGTCAACAAAGAATTACAGAATTCAAGCTCTCAAGTGATAATAATGTAATTCTAAAATTCGTGATATGAATATTTACTAAAAACAAAAAAATTACATTTAAAAATTTCTTAATATAATTCTTTAAGTGAGTGATGAATTGAATAAATAAAGGTTTATTTATTATTAATATCGTCTACATTTATCTATTTATTTATTTAAGATTGGAACCCTTTAAAAATGAATCATTTAATATAAATTTCTGATATTTTCTTGGTTATCTGTGACTCAATTTGTGTGGTTAGTAAGTGGGAAGATGTTAAACATAAAGTAAAACATAAATGTGGTTGACTTTAAAACGTATCAAATTGATTCATCCAATTGTTTTACAGAATATTTAGCAATCCGTCTCGTCTGGTCGGCGAATTCTTACTACACCGTTCTGGAAGACTGTGTAATCATCTGCAGAGTTCATGGCTAATGCCATCATTTTCTCAGCGGCTAATGGATGCCAGGCTCCAAAGGTGCAGGCTGGATTTATCTGAATTAAAGACCACAAAACAATTATAACCAACCGTAAAAATGTTCAACAAGAAAGTCACCTGGTCGTCATAGTAATGACATCTTTTGTTAAGCCTTGTTGATGGAATATAGTCCACGAAATCCACATACGAGCAAATTGGCAGCAACAATGCAAGACCTAGAATTTCAAGTGTTACCTTGGAAATAATTGCTCATAAAAGAATGTTCTCACCTATGAAACCGGAAGATGGTGGATTCGTCCTAATTTTGCGTCCCGTGAACACTTGCAGTGATCTCCACAGACTCCACACGGTCTTCGGATTGATCAAGTAAAATGACGCATCCGGATGATTCACCATATACTTCTCGTAATTTACAAACAAGTTAAAATCTGGCGAGTGCAGCCTTTTCGCAGGTAAATAAAAGTGTTTAAATTGAATATATTTAATTTATTTGCAAATTTTCTATTGTGTTGCAATAAGGAAGCACCACAAAAGCTTACCAATCAGTCAGGCTGTCATTGAATTTACCAGGATCCCAAGCAGCCATTGTCACATTCCTGAACATGGGCGAATCAAGAAAATTGAATTCTTGCTTGCTGACAACCTTTTATGAGTAGCAAGGATTAATTACTTATATATTATAGATTAGAACTTGAGTGGTATGTTGATATAAGACACTGAAATCGGTAATGACTTAATTGTCAATGAACAAAGACGGCGCGTTTAATCGAAACAAGAACAAGGATGGCGTCATACGAGAATGTTGTTGAATTGTGATGAAATTAATTGTTTGGCGCGTTCATTGTGCATATGAATTAGAATGCGAAGGTGTTTCGATTAACTTTATTATCACTGGAATTACTTGAATTAAGTAATAGTTATAGAAGTTTATTTATATTCATCGTTTAAATATAAGCTTACTTGTGAATTAATGATGCGAATTGTAGTTTTCCTGCCAACATCCCGTTCATATTGGTCAACTGGTGCGTGATTAAATCGTGCGACAACATCATGAAGATCTGAAAGATTTATAGTACCTCAAGCTAACAGATCTTTAAATTTTGTTCAATTTTTGTTACGTTCATTTCAACAGTATCCATCTGGATAACATAAATTCTTCAATGCAATACATTGACCGAAATGACCAGACCCTCAATGCATTGAAGAATAGATGCAAATGTGGCATTGAAAATTAATAACTTAATTCCATCTCGTCGTTTGATTCTATATAAGTATGCAAAACCATCTGGCAATCTGATTCAGACTGCGCTTCCCATTACTTTCTTAATTCGCCGAGTGCCTTCAACTTGTAGGAGACATGGCTAGCGTTAACACATGGATTGTTAGTAAGACATACAGTTTGGCTACATGGAATGTCAGGAAATGATTTAAGTTTGCTATCCCTCCTTGCGTATTCAAACAAATACAATAGTCGCGTCTAAATACTAAATGTCTGAGATTCTTATTCGAATATTTGTGGAGGCGAGACGTAGACTAATAATGGTGATTCAAGCTTATAAATATATTAGTGATCCACTCAATGGGTTCAAAGGAACTTCTTGTAAATGAAGCTAACAACGGAAACTGTTCTGGTAGTTCCACATAATTTGCATTTTCTCGGAATTATACGGATTTCTCATGAACGAATCTTAAACTGGATTAAAGGAGTTAATTTAACTAACTGAAAAACTTGTTTGTTTGTACCTACAAATTCCAACGTTTGAGTGTAAAAGCTCTATAATTTTAGTGAAAACGTCTGAACATTTGAAGACAAATTTCAATGATATAATAAAATAACAATTTGTCTTCATTGAAAGCTCTTCCTGCCCATGGCACAACTGGCTTTCTGCCAAAGTAGCTAAAGCTCACTTAGCATGTCGAAATCAGTTGGAATTAAAAACGAATACAAAATACATATTTTTTTCCATTGAAGCCTATATTCCTAAGACCAATAATTATGACGTCTGAAGTTGGCAGTTGGTTGTTTTGATTAGCATCAATTAATTTCAGAAGTCAACACATAACAGACATTGATGGAGCGCTCGAAGGTGACTGACCTTTCCTTGATTAAATCATACAAATTGGCTCACAATAATCAGCACCGATGCCAATAATTAGGGACATAAAGTGCTTAAAAGCCTTCATCAATTTTGACAGCTTCACCCCTAAAAAGAAAGTAGGTTAAATTCATGAATCCACTAATCTTAATCACCTGAAATCATGCGAATACAAAAACTGGAATTGGTCGTCAGAAAGTCATGACTAGAGTGAATCATGAATGCATTCAAATTATGTCCAAACTCATTGGGTATTCTAAACGTGTAGTAAACTTTTTTTTTGCCACAATTCCCACAATAAGCCGATCAGTTTGGAACCGCGTCGGATAAATATTATGAAAAATCTTTGTTGTGGTTAATCCCTCAGAGTAAATGAAACAAAAGAAATTGTCCTTTACTGACACCACCAGCTAAGGAACCGCCAATGGAGCTGAAATCACAACAATGCATTCAGATTTCGATGACTAACTAGAGAATGGCTGATTTATTTATATTTATGCTAAATCTTCTTGTGGTTCTGATTTATGGTTTCCTGTTCAAATAATTCGACGATTTATTTTGATTTGGAGTTGTGCCATCGTAAGACTCTACATTCTACAAGGCTGTTTGTGGTCATTTGTATTTGAATATTACCTATAAATCGTCCCATTTGTGAGTCTTTCAATGAGCCTGCACTTGAAACGATTGCACAGCTTTTCTCGCTCTTAAAGTTGCGCTTGAAGAAATTCTTCTTCGGAAAGAGGTCGCCCAATTTGTGTGTGTTAAATGGCACATCACGTTTCCTGAGGGTTCTTACTTTGGCATTCATCACTAGACAAATTGGCGACTCCGTCTTCGGTGTGATTTTCTCATCGTCGACATTGTAATAGTTGGGCTCTTCGATAATGTCGGCCAAGAGGCGATTAAATTCAATAATCACTTTCTGTTTGAATTGAGCGGTCTTTCGCTGGCATGTCTCTGATGTGGTGTTTTTGCATTTGAAGGTATCTGGATTAATTGGTAATTTTTGGGTGGCAGCTAAACGAAAGCGAGGTTGTTTTAATGCTGAAAGATATTGCAAAGAAAAACTCAAGATTAAATATAAATTCCTGGCAGCACTGACTGGTTCTGGTATTGGCTAAATGATAATAATTCATTCAATGTTTTTTCACATTCACAATCAGAGGCGCCACTGTTGCTAAACAGAATTTGACTCTAATCCACACAAAAACTCGTACTTACTCAATGAGCTTTCCTGGCACTTAACAACAGCACTTATTATTAAAAAAGCCATAAAATTGTTAAAATTCATTGTATTAGTTATTTGAAACTAAATTAGCAATTTGATTTAGGGTAAAACACCAGAAAGTTTAAATGTCACTGCGCATGTCCGCGATTCCAATGTATTTGTACTTTGTTTAAATAACGCTCCATGGAGAAATTTTCAAACTTTAATGCAGTAATCACTTTCACTTTTGCTTTCCAATACAATTGCGCATTATTTGGAAGTATTTACACATTATGTGAATATGTGGTCAGTCGTGGTGCTGGTGCGCACCGTTTTCAGGAGAACAAGGACTTTCTTTTGGGTAACAGCGCTTGGCTATGTGCGAACGCGTTTAACTTTATTTGGGCACTGTGGCACGAGCGAGTGTTCGGATAAGCTAATGTTTTGACAGACTGAAATTGCCATGTCCTTTAGGGATGAAACTGTGCCTAGATTATTGAAAATCTCACTGTTTATTGATTTTTTTTATTGCTTCTGGTTAATATGTCATGTCTTAAAGGGATTCCAGGAATCTTTGAAATAAAATCAAAAACATAATTCTGAAAATGAAATCCATTTTTAATGAACAAGAATTCCGGTGTAAGAACCTGCTTTTAAAAGAAAATTAGAAAATAGAAAAACGACATTGTATTTTTTCTAACATTTTAATGCTCTTTAAATCGAACCAACACGTACATATTTTTTTGTTTTAAAGGTATATTTATAGTGTCTTTTCTATTATATACCATAAGGTTTTCTCTTTTTTTAAGTGTTTTTTTTTTAATATTTTTTGTTTGTAATTTTTATCATTTTGGTTTTAATTTGTTGTTCTTATCCATTTCTCGTCTTATTAAATGTTCTTCATAAATCTTTATATTTATATTCATAATTATGTCTTCTTGTGTGTTTGTTTTTTTTTTTTTTTAATTTTTATCCCTCATTTTAATATAATTACTATGTATTACCTATTATACTTATTATTTCAATTTGTTAAGATTTAAGTTAATATTTTCTGTGTTTGAGTTACTTCATTTATTTTTTGTGTTTTCTCCTTCTCTTGTCATTCACAGTTCATGCAGTAATTTGTTTGTTTACTTAATTCATAATATATCATCTTTATTCTCATCTGTTAAACAATCATAAATATTATATATCGCATTGAACAGCATCCATTCAAGTCACAAAACACATAAAATGCGTATATAAACGGCCACGCATGCGATCGTGTTCGAATATGTAATTTTTCATATTTGTAATACTCCAAAAAATTATGTATTTATGTGTGAACTAAATGATCTACTTAATTGTTCTTCATTTCATCTTTGTCTGTTTTCCTACAAAACGTTAATAAATAAAAATTTCGCTGGAAATATGTTTCATCTAAATTAGACTGCATACAAATTATGCATAATATGTAATTATAAAGACATATAAACGTTTGTATTCAATTGATGTTGAAAGTATCTGAATATAGGTGAAAAGTGAAAAGGAAATAAATGTAGTTGTAAATAGATAAACAGTGTAGGGATGGAATTCCTTCATTTTCTTCTCTTTTTTTTTTTCATTAAATATCGATTTCTCAACTTTTTTAATTAATTATTTGTTAACAAAAATAAATTATCAATATTATTATTCACTCTATTTTGTGTATGTTTAACTTTTGCTAATATATTTCATTAAAAATGAAAAATAAAACTAAAAAAATACATTTAACAATAAAAAGTTGTTAAAACATTAAAAAATTATTTCTCTTTTTATTTATCTAAAAAACGTTGTTTTGCATTTCTCATGTTATTCTGCAATGTCAATATTTGTTTAATATAGAATTACATCTTAAAAATGTTTGAACTGAAATCAAGTTGGAATGCGTCCATTTAAGTGTTTCGTTACAATTTAGGGTTAATAATTGAAACCCCATTCAAAGAGGGTGGGCTATTCAGAAACAATATGATCTGTTCCGATACAACGAAAAAAGTCAAAGAATTTAAAAATGTATCAACACACCGCAACAAGTTCAGTGAATGAAAAGTTTTCCAACTTATTGCGTCTTGTACATAATTTTTATAATTATCGACAATTTTAGTTTTACATAATACATTAACAAAGACTGATAGGAGTTGCCGAGTAGAATGCTTTTTATCTCAAAAGCTCAACCAACAGTTGAGCTCTCCAACCGATTGTGTTTTTTTTTTGTTCTTATCAAGTTTAATAATCGCGATTTGTGTCCATTTTTTTTGTTGTTTTTGAATTGATAAGATTTTTTATGTTTAATTTATTTTTTTTTATAAATGCGGCTTTTTATTAATCAAAGTCAGTTTAAAAAAAGACGACATTTGCGTGTTTAATTATATATTTTCATACACGATCAACATAATAACAGAAATTCGCTTACTCTTAAGTTTAGTGTTAATATTAAATTTTTTTTTCTTGTAATAATCATTTTCCTTGCGTTTAATTTGAAATATTTTGTTTGTTTTTTTTATTTTTTTATTTGGTTTCATTTTAAAAATTACTATGTGCGTTTACACGCTGACTATTTTCATTCAACGCACTTATCTCGTGTCCGTCACACTTAGTCTGCGCGCGGATGGCGCGCAGCTGGCTTATAACTACCCATCAATGTTTTAAATATTTTAATGGATGGCGTTTTTCTACGTAGTATTTTATACTCAAAATAACAAAATTCAAAAGAAAATGCGTTTTCTATTCTTTGAATATAGATGCAGACAAGAACCCACAAGTAATTGCAGTAGTCGAAGACTATTGAGTAGTGAGTCTTGTACAAAAGTAGCTGAAAGAAGTGGAACAATTCGCGCTATTCATTCTATCTGCATAAGGAAGCTCATGAGTAGTACTTAAAGATTAGTTATTTGCTTTAAATTGTTGCGTTGTTTCGTTGATGATGGTGGCGGTTTGTTGGTTTCGTAAAATTTGTTCGTACTTACGTTTCTAGTAAACATCGAGAAGAAAGAGGGCGCGCCGTTTGTTTGCATAACTTCTATGCGCTTTTATGTTTTAAATCAATTTAGTAAATGTTCTTTGCTTATATAAAAAAAAAGAAGTGTTTTTAAGTATAGCCAATTAAGCTCGTCGAAAGGATAATCGCTTAAATGTAGCAAATGTAGCAAAGATTAGTAGAAAAGTAATCGTATAGGAGGAGGAAAGAAAGGGCATAGTTTTCATGTAGGTAATTTGCTATATACTCAGTTTGGTGTCATCAGTTAATGTTATACTTTGACTGTTTTAATTCTTACATATTTACCGTTTTTAAATAACTACACACTTATTACGTCATTAGAACTGATATACACTTACTTACACATATATCCGAACTACTCGTAAGTATCATAAGCTTCAAGTTGTTTCAAAATGGAAAACAAAACTACTCACAACAATATATAATATAATTTCTATTTAATTCATAATTTTTTTGTTTTTTGTTTAATTTATCATTTCATTGGTTAATGCTGCTGAATTGCGTAAAAATGGTTTGTCTCTGTACGATGCTGCGCGCTTTTCGCGTTAAATACAAATTGAAATTGTATGTTCGCCGTGTTATTATGTATTTGCTTCTAAATAAATATTATGACTGTTTATTCATGTTTATGTTTACTGTTTATGCTAAATTTTTTGGATGCTTTAAAAGCGTGGACGCAACCGAATGATTTTGTTACATTTTTGTGGTTTCACTTTGTTTCCTATCTCTTCTTTCTTCTAACGGTAATTACATAATATTTTTAGTTATTTGATTTGAACTATTTTTCGTTATGTTATTAGCCTTCAAATATACATCAACATCTAATGGTCTATTTATTAAATAACAACTATATTCGACACGCGCCTAAATAATTATTACAAACTTAATTGCTCAATATATTTTGTTTTTATTTTTTCTCAATTTTAATATAAAGATTGAAAGTTCCCATGCATTTCGTTACATAAATGTTTCTTTTTTTTTGGTAGTTTTTACTTTTAATTTAATTAAATCTTCAAATTATTCAGAGAGTTCACTGTTTTTAGTTTTAATTTTTTTTTCATTTGTAACTTAGTTTGGCTAAATCTAAACAGTTTGTCCATCTATACGTGGATTAACTAATTTTCTCGCTTAGTTAATGATTAATTAGTTTTTATTTATCTTTATATTAATATAATGAGGCATCTATTCATGTTAACTATTTTAATTTATTACAAATGGTTAAGTTACTATTTAATTTATCCTTCGATCCCATTTTGTGTTAAAACCCCACCCACATTTAATTATAATTCAATACTTTTCTTTTTAACAATAATTTATTACAATAAACATTGGCTATTAGAATCCCACATTGGCTTGCTGGTTCGTTTCGTTCATTCATTTAAAATATACTTGTTTACACAATTTTTGCTCATCTTCTTCTTTTATAATATTTATAAGGCTATACGTTGTTTGTTACATTGAACGTGTTTGTGTTAGGGATGATTTCATTGCATTCAACAAATACGCGCACGTAAGATGCAAATATACAAACTTATATAGACACGAAAAAAGAAAACACTTTAAAACAATTTAATTGTGAGACTGCCGCCGTTTGTATCCTGCAATACTATAATATCCTGCCATTTGCACTGAAAGCTCCATTGCGAAATTCCTCGTCCATTTCTATATTATGTATTTCTGTTTTACATCGTCTTCATTTAATATTTTACTGTCTAATAAGAGCGTTTCATCACAAATGGGGTGGCGCTTATGGAAAGTGGGCGCCCTTATACATTTTAGCGTTTATTATACTTATAATTCGGTTGCACGGTTATACTATTTAATATTGCAAAGGATATTGTACCACAAGAAAGCTTTCTCGCGAATTCACCGGCCAACGTTTCATTTAATTTTATTCGAATAGTCTTTTCAATAACTTGTGGCCACTTTAAGATTTACACATTACGGAAAGAAGCTTTAATGAACGTAAAAATTATTGCTTATTCATCGAAATCGTTCGTCATTTCTTAGGCCATTAGGCAGTGGAGCTTTCAGTCATACAATATTCGTTTAGTTTTGTTTTTTGTGCCATAAGAAATTGGTTTAAGACATCTTTTTTCTACAAATTTTGCTTCTGTTTGTGTTTTGTGGCGAGAATCTCAATTAATTATTATCTATTGAGATCAATAACTGTTATTGGTGAAATGAATTATTTTTTGGCTCGATATTTTGTTTTTAATATGTTTACAGAAAATATCTAGAACACGTGCTTGTCGCTCCTTGTTTAATTATATATTTGGTTTGTATAAGCAAACTTGTAAGAAGATCGCCATCCATTAATAACATATCAACCCGTTTGTGGGCATTTTAACTCACTTATTCCGTCAACTCTTTGTTTTCTGAATAATAGTCAGCTATTTTGTTTTTTTTTTTAATTATTAACATTTTTTGTTTTGCTTTAAATATTTAAAACCATTTATACGATTTGATTTTATTTTATTCATTGTATTACAATTTTTTTATCCACACAGATTATTCTTGGAGAGGATTTGTTATTTTAAACATGAGGTGTAAAATGAAAGTCGTGTTAACATATGTTACAAATATATGCTTTCAAGTGACATTCAAAACAACAAAATATGCGGCTTTCGTTAAGAGTTTTGTTTTTAACTATATTCGTTCAACGTGTTTTTGACACTCACTAGACTAAAACAGTTTTTTATGTTTGATCACGTTTTTTTTATTCATTACAATTATTTGTGTTTAAATGGCTGTGATTATACGAACTATTTGTTGGGTTTGTTTGTGCGTCAATGAATAGAATTTAATGTTTACATATTATTACAACATTCAAAGACAAAAGATTTGTTTAAGAATACAAATGAGTCGAACCGAAATCAATTGAACCATTTCTGTGATATACATTTAAATGAATAAATTGTAGTCCATTATTTTAGTTTTTAGAAATTTTTACATCAAAACGCATTTTCTTAGCACAATTTGTTGATTTGAATCAAAAAAAAAACAAATAACGAAAAACATTACACACCTAAGAATTCAGCTATTTGATATAAAGACCAAATGCTAGATTTAAAATGTTACATCTAAAAATCGAGCTTCATTGTTCATTATAAAATAGCACAAAACTTAAAATACATCCAAATTGATTTTGGTGGAATCGTTTTTGTACGTGTTTTCTGTATGACATATCCGCTCATCTAGAAACCAAAAAAATTGTTTAAGTAGAGCCCTATTGTGAGTAAGTAATTCAATTAGCAATAAAGTACTGCCAGCAGTACTTTTGGTGCGCCAATTGAATTTTGATATATCATTTGATGGGCGCATGAAGAGCTTTTCTTGTCGGAAAAGGGGGGAAAGAAGAAAACTATTGTCGTATCAAAAAATGGACAGAATTTGATTCCAGAGAAATGAAATTCAACACAAAAAACGTCACTGTTTTGTCAGTATTTCAAGCATGAGTTTCATAAATGCTGAGACTAATAATAATAATAACAATTTAGTGATGAAAGAGTTTCTTTAAGTACGACTTTTTAATATAATTATTACTATTTTCTTGAATATAGAGATATGCACTACAGTTCTTTTCTCGTTTTAGTTATCTGTTTTGTCTAGTGGCCTTTTAGTAGTTATTTTCATCATTTTCGTTTTTGTTTAAGTAAACGGTAATTTCTTACATAACAATTTATCGTCTCATCGTTTTCTTCTTCCTTTAATCCGTTGCCATCACTATGAGGGTTCGAAAGAGTTCAATTGTTCCGCCAGTAAGGGCCGTACAACTATTATTATCATTACATTTAATAAATTGTGTTTAGTTTAATTTTAATTTTTTTTTATAATTTAATTTCTTGTTTTATTAGGGTTTTACGTTTTTTTTATCCTTTCTTTTAAATATTATTTATTTTACTTGTTGATGGCAGTTATAAGGTCTCTTATAAAGTATATATTTATCTTTTTTGGGATTTTTTTTTTATCATTTTTTCATTTATATGTTTGCTGTTTATTTTTTAGTCACAATTAGTTTAATTTTGTTGCATTTTGTTAATAAATATATTTTTTAAAAATCGATGACGCCTTAATTGTTCTAATTATATTCATTTTAATTTTCTCTTAGAGAACTACACACAAATGAAATCAATTGAATTATGAAGTGAATCAAGCTTGAAGATGTACTTGCAAGGAGTGTTTGTTGGTTGCTATGTGAACTGATCTTATTAACTGGCAAATGAATCACTCTACGCCGCTGTTTGTTGCACATTCTGCGAAATTTCATAGAAACCTGGCGAATGTGTGGAATTTGAACCGATCTGAACGCGGAAAATTTCCTTTTGGAACAGAAATTTTAATTGGAATTGTGTTCGTTAGTTAGTGTACGTAATTATGAGGATTAAGGGTATTTATATATTGCGTTATGTAACGATTTCTTAAACATTCAGCGTGAATGAAGTGACTCTATGGGGGGGGGGGCTGTTGTTTCCGTGTGAACAAATGCATCTTTAATAAACAATTTCTTCGTTCCTATTTTTAAATCGAATAGTTATACTAAAATTCTTTTCCATTTTCATTTATTATTTGTTTTGTTATCAAATATTTTAATAATTATTCTCTCAAGTGTTAAAAATTAAAATCCGCTAAATACACGCTAAAATTTTGTTTTGTCCTATTTCCATCTTCACCTTTGTTTTCCCATACATTTATTAACAATAACTAGAATTAATTTCATCAATTTGTTAATTTATTTATAAGTTTATGTGTACGTTAATTTATTACATAATAAGTGTTGAGTTAGTCAAATGTTTTTAATGTTTTGTTTTTGTTTATAATTTAAACCTTTTTTTTTGTTTGGCTCGCGATTAACAGATATAAGTCAAAGTAGCTAAATTACTCCTAGTGTTCAAGTTTTGGTCGCGTCGATTTCACTGGAACTGCGAATGCGAATGTTTGACCACTCTTTTTTATTTTTTTATTTTTTGTTAAATATTTGAATCCCATGCGTTCGATTTAGTATTTTTAAACATTAATTAAATCAAATTCTGAACTGTCCGATTGAAATTAATTGTAATTGATGTAAAAAATGTGGAGTTTTCTGTACTAAACTTATCGTCTCTGCGCGTCTCATACATTGTTTTCTTGAAATATTTTAAAGATTCTTGTCCCGGGAATTTTGTTATTAATCTCGTGATTTTAATGGTTTAAATTTAATATTAAATATTAACTAATTATGGTTCATTATTAATAGTTTTGTTTTTTATTATTATTATTAACAACGAGTATAAAAATGAGAAGCATCTCTAATTCCCAAAGTGCATTCCTCAGAATAATAAGTAGGAGTTACATTATAATATATTTAATTCATTAATATTAAAATCTAAATTTAATTTCATTTAAGTCGCCTAATTAATGCTTGTTTCTTATAAGTTAAATTGTTTTTTTTATTTATTTTCTTTGTAATAATGAATAGTTAAATATTTAACACGGTTGTAATTATTTAATGTATTTAATGGTAATTTTGGTTACTCCTTAAATGGTAACACTTATTTGTTTTTGTGCTAATTACAGTGTTTCTTAATGCTCGTTTCATTTCAAACTTTTCTTCTAAAAACTCATTATAGCAAGTGCTCCCCATATCAATTACACAGGTATACAAGTACACCTGTGTTAGAGTGGATTTGTCCTAAGATTTTGTTTACCCTTCCGTGTAGTGGTTAGAATAATTGCAGTCATTCTTGTCGATCAGAATTTCGGTTTTTCTTTCTTTCATTTTTGTTTGTTTTATTTGCTTAGGTGAAATTGACGAAATTTAATTTAATTTTAAGTTTCTCTTTCTCTTTAAATATATCTTTTCTGTGAAACATTAAACTGCATTTGTTTTTTAAATGATCCAACAAAAACAAGTTTCGGATAAATTTTCGTTTCATAATATAGTCACTCCGTTTTTAAAAGAATTATAGTTTAACAATAATTTTTAAATAATATTTATGTTAGCTTTGTTTAGATTTTTTTTTCTTTTTTATGAAAATATATTTTTATTTGTTTGAACAAATGATTTATATCCATTTTTTAAATCACTTTCTTAAATATTATCGACACTTTCTTAAATACATTTTCCTATTTGCAAACACAAAGTGGGTGGTAGATTTAAATCAACAACTTAATAACCGCTTGTTAACGTCTACTAAAATAATCAACAGTTAAATTGTGCTTTTGTGGGGGCGAAAGGAGGGGATATTTCATTTATTATATTACCATTTAATATAATAAAATAATTATTTTACCGTTTTTTTTAAATGATTTTCTAGCAATAAATGTCCATTGCATAGTTTTCTTTGTTTTTCTTGTCGTCTTTGTTTTTGTTTCATTTCAAGTCCATTAAAACTATGATCGAGCAAGTTGGCGCAAATATTTAGTCCATACTAAGTATATAAGAATTAAACACCACGATATTGTCCACCGAAACAAATAACGATAATAATAATTGTAGTAGTAATAGATGTAGTAGTAGAAGTAGTATTTAAAGATGTTCTGACTACAGCAGTCGTTTGCCGCCACCGTCATACCATCAATGATACATCGACAAACTGTTGATAGATCGGCGGCACCGTTGTGGCAGTCGCCACCAGCGCTGTAGGTGTCACAGGAGGTGTTATCGCGCGCGAAAAACGCCACTAGTGCGGCCGACAGCACGGTTATCGAGGCCGCCGACGATGTAGCACCGATTGTGTCTTCCGTTGTGGCGGTGACATCTGTCGGTTTTGTTTTGGCCTTTGACGCCGGAAACGTTGGCAGGGCTAGCTTCACCACACCGGCACCGGATGATGTCGACCTGGTCACCGACGCCTGGTACGGTGTGAAGCAGCGCGGCGGTTGCGTGGCTATCTGAAGGCTTTGGCAGATAGGCGGCTCCGGCAGCTCACTGTCCCAGTCACCGTCGGCGGCAATGTGCTGCAGCTGGCCATCACCGTCGGACGTCCCTCGACCGACATCAACGGGCGTCGCCGGCTGGCTTCGATCGAATGTATCACAATGTGCGCATATAACTCCTGATTCGCAGTACTTGTAGCAACACTTTTCACCGCCAGTGTTGGATTTGTGCTCCTGCTCCCCCGTCTCTGGTATATTTGGGTCTGTGGCCAAATTGAATTCGGCCGATGTGAGATGAGAAGCAAAATTAGTACAAATTAGTTTAGCAATTAAAGAAAATGTTATGGTAAATTGATTGGAATTATTTTGGTGGGTGGGACGGTGGCTTATAAAACAGTTTAGGACGCTGTAAGTTGGAACGTGTAATGAGGGAGATCGTGATTCACGCAGAAAGCTTTGTTCTTGCAGACATAATGTATGCAAATTGCTTCCTGCTCAATTTATATTTACGTTTTCGGACAGCTATAAGGACAAGCTTGCCTTTTACTGTGTATACAAACTGAGAACCGTACTTACTGATGACTATTCCCAACAATTACCTCCCACCACTAAGCCTACAGCATATCAGACGGAGTTTTATGCTTCGGTTCTGATACCAAACACCCCTTTGCATGCATTATCGATTGTCGACAATAAAGCTGTGCAGATGGGGCCGCTGGCAACTGAATTTTGTATGCATCTAAACTCTAAAGAAGACCACATCAAACAATTAGCCACCGCATGTACGGTGGCATTGGTATCCCAGACATGATCTGTGTTTTGTCGTCTTGATTGCCCATGCCATAAAAAATAACTGGAGCACGATCGCATTGTCGATAGACATTCGCCTATAGTTGAAGTGTTTCTTAACAAATTTCTACTAATGGCAGCACCAATTATAATGCAATTTAATAAGGACGGAAGCTTTCAAGTCGCAATCAAGGGCCTCTCTTTGGCTTTATTATTTTTTAATGAATTATTGATATGAGCATTTATGCTCAAATTAATAAGCAATCGCACAAGCAAAAGGGCTGACGATCAGCATTCGTTCGTAATCAATATGGAACATTTTAAAAACAGCACAACGATAAAGCTGATTGAAGGACCGCATCTCGCGCGCCTTAAAAGCACAATTCATCATTTTATATTGAAACAATTTCAAGTTGTTCGCCTTAACAAATAACACCCGCGTCGCGTCGCGACGCGCCGTGTGCGGACAAAGTCACCATACAAAATCATCAAATTGACTAATCATAAAACAATAAAATGGAAACTCTCCACGAACAGAATGGTATAGAGGAAATCAAATGGTTGGGATGGGCATGGGTGCGGCTCCTGAGCCCATGGAATGGCACATGGAGGGGTTGAAAGGTTTGGGTGTGGGGGGGATGGTAAAAATAAATTAAGCTTGACTTTAAAGAAAAGACAAAAGGACGTCCACACGCAATTTCTATACAGAGGGAGACAACGTGAGAGCTCCAAAAAAGCTCATAAGAGGGATAGATGGAGACTCGGCGCAAAATGGGATCAGATAAAATCGTATTGTCCTTAATGATGTTACCCAAGTCAAGAGCGAACGGCAATCATCCAGGCATTTTTTATGTTGTGCTGGCTGCACAGAAATTCGTTGGGTATATCTCTTATGTACCACCTTCGTCGTGGAGCACCACCCCCACATTTTGCACCCTATTTATTTCACGTCATTAGAAGAATATGTCTACTTGGCCTGTTGGGTACGCGCGCATTTGTTTTTCTTCATATTTTCCGATCTTCTCTTCTGTTTATGCTTCAGATGTTTTCTTGTTCTGAATTCTTATATTGCCTATCGCCAAATTGACTGACATTTATGTCAAGCCTACACACATGTTCCATCCGTTTTGCCTATTGCCCACCACGAAAAAAAACAACACATTTAAATATGCACAAATTGCTGCATACAAACAATAGTCGGATCTTCTTGAACCAGAAGACGATGCTAATAGCCATAAGAAAGTTATTATTTCGTATGAATTCAGAAATGTTTAAAAGAAAAGGAATAAACTGAGGAACATTGTAATGCCCCGTTTCCGGTATTTACTCCCATCAATTTGAAGCGTCTTTTGTTGTCGTCGTACACGCATAACTCGACGACAGACACACGTATAATATTAATGTGGGTATTCTTGGTATACCGGTGGAAGATGAATTTATGTGTACCACATATAGTTGGCAAGTTATATGGAAGCGCCCACTCGATTTCTCTTACTAAAGCTCCGACTGACGTCATCGCAACATGAATGAAAGAAATCAACCCTATACATAAATCGGCTGTAGGTACAAGCAAAGTTAGCGGAGAAGAGGTCGGCTGGAAGGTATGTCAAAGAAACTCGTGCGCTTCTAATCGTTTGCCTTTTTTCCGTTTTCCGTTGTTGGCTTTTCTTTCTATTCGATTCATAAATTGCTGAAAAAAGTCTTCCATGATGGTAACATTTAACTGTTTATGAGCTGGAGATTTTAACATGTTGGTGAGTGATATTGCCGTAGACCGTTGGTATTGAAAAGGAAAATCTAAAATATATTTTCTTGTAGCATTTGAAACGATCTTGAAAAACAGTATGTACAGGAAAATGTTTTAATTGAAATGGGGATTTGTGAACACATTGAAATCTTTCATTCATATAAGAAATGAAATACTCATCTCTGAAATACAAATCTGAGATTGGTAATTCATTCTTTATGTTGTTGGCTAATTAATGATGCAGAGTTATTAATGTTTACTTAAACTTGGCTCGCGTCGGAAAACAGATTATTAGTTTTTGTTCACAAGGGAATAAAAGAAAATTTATCATTCAGTACCTACAGGCAATTTCGCGAATATTTTCACAATTACTAAAAATTCCCTTGATATAAGAAGCATTTGACTAAAATGAATGTACAAAAATTATACAATTTATGTCGCCAAATACTTGGCAAAGACTGGTGCAAATTTTGAGCAAAAAAAT